>CM076582.1:1123666037-1123763320 GCA_034641835.2 Pinus albicaulis
ACAGGGAGTGCAGGAGGCACGAGAAAAGCAGACTTGATCTGGGAGAAATAGAGTATAATGTCAATATCCTTCTTCTAATGTTATTTTTAGGCCTACCCAAGGGGTGTATATATACCACCTCAAATTGGTTATTTTAGTTAGGGACGGTCTCTCGATAAAACTCATAAACCTCGCCCGAAAAATAACATTTTTTTTTCTTCATATTTTAAAATGTATACGTGGATATAGTATTATGGGACCCAAGTATGTACGCGTTTTTGTATGGGCAGAGTCACGTATGGATTTTGAAATACTTTCTTTAGTATAAAATCAAGTCTACATGGGAAAAGCGATTGCTCAGGACCATAAAAGATCATCACGTCTGCAGGAGTGTTGAATGATGCTATAACATGTAAGTCGTTCATCAAGGGGATAGTTGCCAAGGACAAGCTACCACACTGGAATAGGTTATGGGATGACTTCATTCAAGAAGAATTGTGAGATGGGGCTTTTCATCCGAACAAGAAGGCTTTTGATGATGACGTGGCTCTTGCAGCGATAATGAAGGGCGAGAAAAAGGATTTGAGTAAGGTTGAGTGTTTCAACTGCGGAGAGTTTGTTCCTTATTTGATAAAGTGTCTAAATAAGTAGGGAGATGACGAGAAGAAGAAGGAGAAGTAGGTCATAGGTGTCGCCACTTCAACTGAGATAGATGATATCTTTGGAAGATTGGAGAGTGAGGAATTTGCCTTGATATTTCATTTCTCGTAGGCTACATGGTACACGGACAATGTTGCGTTAAAAAACATGATAGGTTTGTATTTGGACTCGAAGTTGCACATGGTGTCGGACAACAAGAATTAGAAAGAGATTAGGGGATCAAGCGTCATGCCATTCAAGATGGAGTCAGGTCAGGTCATGCGAGTTCATGATGTACTATTTGTACCGGGACTCATATATAAAGGGACGTTCCAGAGGTTCTAGAGGTTCAGAGGGATCTGAGTTATAGCGAGAGTTTACAGGTTCATAGGGAGAATGTGCAGCCCAAGAAGAGCATGTGGTCAATGGGGAGCAAGGGTGCTTCTATAGCTGGCAAGAAGGAATCATGGAAAGACCTGAAAAAATTTTAGTATAGGAGGAAGAAATAGGAGGCTTCCAGTGACAGTGACACTTTCGAGAAGGGAGTAGTTCATGCTGCAAGGGTGCTTTTGTAGCTGGCAAGAAGGAATCATGGAAAGACCTGAAAAAGTTTTAGAAGAGGAAGAAGAAACATGAGGTTTCCAGTGACAGTGACACTTTCGAGAAGGGAGTAGTTCATGCTGCAAGGTTTGCTGTAGTTATGGATGTCAGGAGTGGGGCTAGTGTCACCAGCAGTGATGGTGATGATGAGTTACTTCCTAGTCTTGGAAGTACCTCCCTCGTTAAGAGGGAGTGTTGAGATTGGTAGCTTGGGAGGTACTCTAAGCCTTAGGGTTTGGGGTTTTGGAGGAAGGAGAACCACAAGTGGCTTTGTGGACTTAGAACCCAAGGTGTGGGCTTTGCACCCAAGCTTGTGGGTGTGAAACCACAAGGATATTTTGGCATATAACCCTTGGAGATTGTAAAGGACCCTAAATGGAGCTAGGGGATGCAAAGGACATCGATATTGGGTTAGTGTTTTTGGAGCTATGAATTTATTTTGTATGTTAGTGGGTTTGCAAAAAGAAAGAGAGGTCAGCTAGGGTTAATAGCATCCCTCATGATAGTTCGTGTAGCCCCAAGGAGATGCGTATAAATATGAGGATTTTTCTAGGAAAAGAGAGCATCTAAGAGCAAATATGTCAAGGTGATCTTTGTTTTTTGGGCCGCAGATCAAGAGCAAACTTCAACAAGGAAGAAAGAGTCGTTGGGGATTGTTTAAGGGATAATTTGTTTTGTACTGCAGGCTGAGTATAATTGGCAACTGAGTTAGGAGGAGATTTGGGTTGTTTAGGTGCCATTTGAGTTACATTTTGTTTCAGGTTTAGGTCACGGACCCTGCTAAAGCTGCTACAACAGCTTCAAACCTTTTGTTTGGAGGAGGTTGAGGGGCCTAGAATGTTGTGTAACCAGCTCCAAAAATAGAAGAAAAGAGATATCAACGCCTTAGAAATGAGCCACTTCGAGGGGGCAACCTCCAATACATTACATAAATGAACAATTCTTGGATGATACAATTTACAAAACCTCCTTTCTATATATAGGAGTCCATGGGGCCATAATGTAGTCCTAGTGGGCCACAATGTAATCCTAGCCGACCTAACAATAATAATTTAAGGGCACAATAATAACAAAATGGGGGTTACAAGGGTACAATAATAACAATAAGGGGTTACACTAACAAAAATAAGGGACTATACTAGTAATATAGGGACCTAACATGCCCCTCTCCTTCAAAAAAGTGTTGTCCTCAATGCTTGAGTAGCTCTGGGTGCTTCTGTATAAACTTCTCATCCTCCCATGTAGAATCTTCGGTGGGTAAGTTCTTCCACTTGACGAGATACTCTGAAATTGATCGATTCCGTAGCTGTCGAGTTCTTGTTTCCGTGACCGCTTCAGGTTCCAATATGATTTTTCCTTCCTCATCAAGTTCTGGCAATATTGTTTGAACTGGAAGATTTTCACCTATAACCTTCTTTAAGCATGAAACATGGAAAACTAGATGTACTCGCGAAGAAACAGGAAGCTCCAATTTGTATGCCATAGTACCAATCTTTTGCAACACCTTGTAAGGACCATAGTACTTTGGCGATAATTTATTATCCTTCTTTGCTTACTTGAGGGACATTTGTTTGTATGGTTGTAGCCGTAAAAATACCCAATCTCCTACATCAAAACTTCTCTCGCTACGATGTTGATCTGCCTGTTGTTTCATTCGATTTTGTGCCAAATTCGGGTTATCCTTTAAGAGTTGGAGAACTTCTTGCTGATGCTCGATGTGATCTTCCACTGCTTGAACCTTCGAATTTTCCCTTAAATATGATGTGATGGATGGTGGATGATATTCATAAAGTGCCATAAATGGGGTCATTTTTGCTGCAGTATGGAAGGAAGTGTTATACCACCATTCAGCGAGAGGTAACCACTTGACCCATTGTGTTTGTTTATCGGATACAAAACAACGAAGATATCCTTGCAAACATTTATTTACTATCTCAGTTTGACCATCAGATTGAGGATGATAAGATGAGCTATGAGCTAATTGAGTACCCAAACAAGAAAATAACTCCGTCCAAAAATTTCCAGTAAAAATGGGATCTTTGTCGCTCACAATAACCCTTGGGCTTCCATGTAACTTTTGAATTCTGTCCATAAATGTAGTAGCAACTGTACTTGCTTTAAATGGATGAGATAATGCACAAAAGTGTGCATATTTGGTAAGTCTATCAACTAACACCATGATGACATTCTTTCCATCGGACTTAGGTAAACCTGTGATAAAATCCATTGAAATCTCCTCCCAACGTTGACTTGGAATGGATAAAGGTTGTAGAAGTCCCGGGGTCTTAATTGTCTCCACTTTATTCTGCTGGAAAACCAAACATTCCGCCACAAGCTTTTGAATATCAGATTTAAGGCCATCCCAAAAAAATTCTTTCTTCACCCTGTGGTAAGTTTTTAAAAATCCTGAGTGTCCTCCTAAAGGAGAAGTGTGCAATTCCAAAAGAATCTTTTGTTTTAGTTGGGAATTCTTACAAAGATATAAGCGATCTTTGTACCATAAGGAATCATTTTCCAACTAAATGTATCAGATGTACTAGGATCTTGCTGCAAATTTTGAATGAGTGTCCATACAACTTTGTCCTTCTTCCATTCATCTCTTGCTTCGGTTATCCAATCTGGTTGGATAATAGAAATGGCACAAAGAAATGCTTCCACCTCTTCATTCTTTCTTGAGAGTGCATCCGCAACAACATTAAGCTTTCCTTTTTTGTAGATTATTTCAAAGTCATAACCCAACATCTTTGTGACCCATTTTTGCTGCTCTTCTGATGATAGTCTTTGTTCCAAAAAGTGTTTAAGACTATCATGATTGGTTTTTACCTTGAAGTGTCTTCCCATTAGGTAAGTTCGCCATTTCTTTAGTGCATGTAGTATTGCTAACATTTCCTTCTCATAAATAGGTTTCTGTAAATACTTTCCTTTGATTGGACGACTTTCCAAAGCAATGGGTCTTCCTTCCTGCATTAAAACTGCACCAATTCCATTTCCTGAGGCATCACATTCCACAATAAAGGTTTTTGTGAAGTCTGGCGTAGCTAAGACCGGTGCTAGGCACATTGCCTCTTTAAGACATTCAAAGGCCTTAGTTGCTTCAGGAGTCCATGAAAATGCATCTTTCTTCTATAATGTTGTTAGAGGTGCTGCTATTCTCCCATAATTCTTAACAAACTTGCGATAATACCCTGTTAACCCGAGAAATCCTCGCAACTGCTTTATGGTTGTGGGGATTTTCCATTCCTTAATAGCTTTAATTTTGTTAGGGTCTACCTTAACACCCTCGTGAGATACAATATGACCCAGTAATTCCACCTCTTGTACTCCAAAGAAACATTTGGATGTTTTTGCATATAATTGTTTCTCCTGCAATAGTTTGAGCACCCTGTCAACATGTTCAACATGATCCTTCCAAGACCTGCTGTAGATTAGTATATCATCAAAAAATACTAGCACAAGTTTTCTAAGGAAGGGTTTGAAAATGGAATTCATTAACCCTTGAAATGTAGAAGGTGCATTGGTAAGGCCAAAAGGCATGACCAAAAATTCATAATGACCCTCATGAGTTCGAAATGCTGTTTTTGGAATATCTTAAGTCTTCATTCTAACTTGATGATATCCTGAACGAAGATCCAACTTGGTAAAATATGCTGTTTTTGGAATATCTTAAGTCTTCATTCTAACTTGATGATATCCTGAACGAAGATCCAACTTGGTAAAATAATTTGCTCCATGTAATTCATCCAATAATTCATCAATCACAGGAATGGGAAATTTGCCTTTAATGGTGAGCTTATTGAGCTCCCTATAATCCAGACACATTTTCCATGATCCATCCTTCTTATGTACCAATACTACAGGAGCAGAGAAAGAACTTTGACTAGGTTGAATTATACCCGCCTCTAACATTTCTGCAATCATACGTTCAATTTCGCTCTTTTGGAAGTAAGGTTATCTATAAGACCTGATGTTTGGAGGAACACTTCCTAGAATCAAATGAATAGCATGATCATGATCACGAATAGGTGGGAGTCCTTTGGGAGTTTCAAACACCTTGGAATGATTGTCCAAGACTTGTTGGAGATTTGTAGAAATAGATGATTTTGATGTCGAAACCTCTAGTGAGCATAATTGTGCAATTACGCCTCGTTGTTCTTTCTTTAGAAGCTTTGTCATGACATTAGAGCTTATTATCCTTCCCGGCTTCCCTTCAATACCTCGTAATTCAACTTCTTTGCTTCTGAAAAAAATTTCAAGAAAAGTTCTTGAAAATTAAAAGCTACCGTCCCCAAAGATTGTAACCATTGTACTCCTAGTTCAACATCAGCACCTTCCATAGGAATGGAAAGCATTGGACTCTTCAATACATATTCCTCCATGGTTAGCTTGATATTATGGCATTTTCTAGAGCAATTTATAGTTCCTCCATTTGCAACCATCACTTGACATTCTGGTGCTGGGTATAGGAAACAATTTAATTCCTTGGCTACCTTACAATGAATAAAATTATGGGTGCTACCTGAATCAATCAACAGTATTACCTTTTTCTTCTTGATTTGTCCCTCTATCTTGAGAGTTTGAGGAGTGGTAATTCCTGCCAGTGCATTACACGATATGGTCGGATTCATTTCTTCCTCTTCTAGGGTTGGTTCCTGGTGTATATTCTCTTCTTGTTCATTTTCTTCTTCCTCTTCACAATCTATGTAAAATAATTTTTTCTCAGCACACTTATGACCTTTAGTGTATTTGCTATCACAACTGTAGCAAAGCCCTTTTGCTCTTTTTTCTTCCAATTGTTGTGGTGTCAACCTTGTAGGTTGTGGAAATCTAGGCGTAGCAACACTTCCTTCTTTATAAAATTGAGTGGTAGGCTTCCTTGTCGCCATTATTTTACATTCAACTTTTCTTGCCAATCTGAATGCCTTTTCCAATGAATCTGGTTCCAAAATGCGAATTTCATGTTGGATATTATCCTTTAAAGTGCCTATGAAGAGATCGATCCCGTGTTCCTCTGGAATATCAACTACCCTTATATTCAATTTTTGGAATTCCTCAATGTGCTGCCCCACTAAACCCTTTTGTTTGAGATTTATCAATTGGCTAAAGAAGGTGTTGCTCTTTGTATCCTCATAATGTGCTATCATTTCTTCCATAAAAATTGACCAAGTGACAATTTTTTTACCGGAGCAAAGCCATCGATACCATACAAATGTATTTTGTTCTAAATGTAAAGTTGCAATGCGTACCTTTTGTGTGTTTTGCACATTATGGAGATCAAAATATTGCTCCATCTATAGTATCCATGTTACAGGATCCTTCCCATCAAACTTCCTCATATCCATTTTTGGAATATGGTGGTTCTTCCCGCCACATTAGAGTTTATGAAATCGCGATTAACATTTATTTTGTTCTCATCATGAGGTTCTTCTACTATCTTTTCACTATTAAGAAACATTTCTTGTATCAACTTGGTCAAACCTTCGATGTCTGCTTTTAGATCATTCTTCATGTTTTTCATGTTGTCTTTCATGTCATCCATCTTAGCTTCCATGCCATCCATCTTAGCTTCCACGCCTTTCTTCAAAACTTCCATTTCATTTTTTGTTTCTCTTTGCGAGAGTGAAATTGGTTGCACTTGCTGTTGTAATTTTGATAGATCATGTTGCAATTCTTCATCTTCATGAGTCTTAAGAAACCCTTCCTCGCGCTTAATGTGGACAAGTCCCTTGACTTTTACTTTGTGGCATCTTTGAGAACCCAATACTCGATATCTATTCTACAATATGCCCTTGGAATCAATTCAAATTGATTCTTCAAACAAGACTTATGCAATTCAGAAAAAAAAATACACACCTTTTTCTTGCTTTTGAGGAGCTCGATATTGAAATTGGATTATCTCTGTGATTGTAGCACTTCAATATCTAAATTTCAGTACCAACGTAGCCCTCTGAATTATCTTTCTAATGCCACAGGGCTGACCTGATTTGGATTCTCCAAGACAAGGTTGTGTCCAATCTCCCACAATGACCTAATTATGGACTGGTTCAGTAAAGTGAACTTGTACGACTTGCCACGTGTCACTGTTTCATCCTTTTTCTCTGAAATTGATAGCCAAGAAACTACAGTCTGTGTACTTGCGACCACTTTTTACGGCACTCCAATCCGATGCCCAGAGAGAGAGAGTTATTAAACTTTTCCCACGATCACCTCTTTGAGATGAAATTCAAGAGCTTGAAAAAGCACTACCTTCCACAGATCATATCTCCAAAAATGTTGCGAACCAAACTCTGCAATTTTTTGACGAATTTCCTCAAGATTTTAGTTTCGCACCATACGAATTTCAGATTCTGAACGTTCGTAGAAAAAAAGTTATAGCGTAAATTCCACAATGACCTGTTTAGGAGCCTAAAAAAAGACCTAACTTCCACAAATCATATCTCCGAAAATATTGTGAACCAAGCTCTGAAATTTTTAGACAATCTTCCTCAGGATTTTGGCTTCGCACCCTAAAAATTTCAGCTTCTGAAACTTCGTAGAAAAAATGTTATAGCGAAAATTTCACGATAACCTGTTTGGAGCAGCGAAACCCTAGAATCCAAAGGCTCTGATACCAAATGTTGTGTAACCAGCACCAAAAATAGAAGAAAAGAGATATCAACGCCTTAGAAATGAGCCACTTCGAGGGGGCGACCTCCAATACATTACATAAATGAACAATTCTTGGATGATACAATTTACAAAACCTCCTTTTTATATATAGGAGTCCATGGGGCCATAATGTAGTTCTAGTGGGCCACAATGTAATCCTAGCCGACCTAACAATAATAATTTAAGGGCACAATAATAATAAAATGGGGGTTACAAGGATACAATAATAACAATAAGGGGGTTACACTAACAACAATAAGGGACTATAGTATATACTAGTAATATAGGGACCTAACATAGAAGACAGTGTTTCCTTGGCCACAGTCATCGGAAGGACCAGCAAAGTTTTTGGAGCTTATCTTGAAGGTAAACATAGGGGTTGCAGTAGTAAGCTAGGGTTGACATGTACACCTAACTAGTTCTGTCATAAACTAAGAGAAGTGCACATTTTCCTAGGACAAGGAGAGTAGGAAAGGGTATGATCTATCTCTTCTTGTTTAGGTTGTTTTGTTAGAGGATAGTGGTCTAGTTTGGATATATTGGTATTGGGAATATTTAGGTTGTTGGAGGCAACAAGTGGGCGCTCAAAGTAGCCCTAGATCAACTTGCCAAGAAGTACATTGAACACTGTAAGGAGGGTGAAGGTTGGGTAAGCTCAAGATTTATTCTTTAAGGACAAAGGAAGGAGGTAAAGGGAGTAGATTACATCAGCCCAATTTTATTGTTGAAGAAGGAAATCTTGTAGTGATAGGAGGCAGCCCTCCGGCCCAAATTTTGTCTTCATTGGAGCAACACGGGAAGGAATTAGAGGGAAGAATTCCCAAAGGAGTTGAGGATCAGCATTAGGTAGTTGAGAATTGTTCACAAATGGATTTGTGAACAATTCAACTAGAGTCTCTAAGTGTTGATGGACTAACAATCAACTAGAATGCAGATTGGAGAGTTGTGTTTAGTGACCTAATGGAGCATGACCATTGATAGAGGTAGGAGCTAGAGATTGGGAGCACAAGGACCAGTATTTGTTTTTAGGGTATGATCGAGGAGCTGTGACGATGCATAGCATCAACTAGATGATCACTTTATCTTGTTCTTGTAGTCTTGTATAAATGGATGTATGAGGGACATTATCCCTAGTACGAGAGCCCTAGACAGTTGTATTATCATTTTGTTAATATAATGAGGTTGGGTTTTGTAAAAAGTTATCTATATTTGTGCACGTGTTGATTTACTGTTATTTATTGCTCCATTGTGCAAAGTAGTTTGTTGTGATACTTGGATTGGTAGTGTCGGTGATTGTAAGATTCTAACCTAGACTCCAGTATCGTGGAAAAACAACAATGACGTCCCTCTACAAAGTTATGTTAATTACAGAGTTAATTAATTGAACAATTTTTTTGATCTGGTTACTCTGCATCACTAGATTGTTGCCTTCTATTCAATTCATATATTTATTGATGTTTCGCTATAGAGGTTCTTTTATACGAATTTGCTCTTATTAGGTATTATAAATATTCAGTATGAATGTTTATGATGTCTGATATCTCTTTATGTCTTCCATCCTCATCTTTCAAGCTATGTTGGTCTGTCATAATTAGATGTTGGCACTTTTATTAGGCCTCTGAAAGAGAGGGTCTTATTTGTTAAGCAAGGATTTGTGACCCATTAGCAACCACCCATCCAAAAACCCCTAGATTTGGCCATTCTGCTACATAGGTTGTTGTTCAGTGACAGTGAACAACAAAAAACCTTGTAACACTTGAGGGAGACCCCTCTATTTCAAGGGCCATATTGGACTTAAAGTGGTCGAGTTGGTTTCTTGGCGCAGTTTCTGGCCAATGAACAGCTTCAAGAAACAGATACAACATTTGGCACTGTTGCCATGAAGTGCAGTAATGAAGAGATCTTTCCCTAGAGAATGATAAAGACTAGATCTATTCTTTGATGGTGAACAAAGATTAGACATTGGATATTGGTTGCATTTCTTTCACCTGGCGGCTCCATTTCTTTCTTTTTGTTGATTCAACGGGTTGAAAACTCCATTGGTTTGAGATGTCAGATGAATTTGTTGTTGTGTATGCTCAAGGCTCAATAATGATTGTTTTCAGCAGTATATTTTTCTCCCTCTTGACAATTGTCATAAATTTTAAATATCATCAGAGGATGAGGTATTCATAGTTCTTCAATGTTTCATCTTCCAACAACTTACTTTTCTATAGCTGTAAATATAAGTTGCTCATGGAATTTCATTTTTATCTTGTATATACTTTTCAAGTTTTTTGCTACATGCAAAGTGGTTTTTCATATAAGCCACTCCTCACATCATTGCATTGGAAGTATGACTACATTTAACAATGCAAAATTTCAGTCTAGTAAGGGTGTGTGTCTGAATAAGATTGTGGTTGAGTAGTCAGTGTGCAACGGATCAGTTAATGCTTCAGTGTATTTCAGCAATTTCAGTTTACATTATGAGCATTAGATCATTTTAATAATGACTGCATAGCCCAATGGAGATGCACTGGTATACAAGTTGGATTTCAACAGTTTTGGTTTGCAGTATATGGTTTGTTTACAAGTTACAAGTGCACGGTGTAGTGTGGTTTCAGATTAACACAATTTGGAGGTTACATGGAAAAGACAGGAAAGAAAATTATACGAATTTTTTTCAATGACGTGACTCCATGCCCAATGAAAAAGACACAGGTATATAGTTCTTTGCATCGCAAAAGGGGGAGAAGTCCCCAGTTGGAGCATCTGTCTCTGTTGTAAGATATTATTGTCAAAGGAAATGTTACAATTTTTTTCAGAATTTGCCAATTTATTTCTTGGAGCCAAATTCCACTTATCAGTATTCAAATGTCTCTGTTGTAAGATATTGTTGTCAAAGGAAATGTTACAATTTTTTTCATTATTCAAATGTCTCTGTTGTAAGATATTATTGTCAAAGGAAATGTTCAATTTTTTTTCAGAATTTGCCAATATTCAAATGTTTCTGTTGTAAGATATTATTGTCAAAGGAAATATTACAATTTTTTTCAGAATTTGCCAATTTCTTTCTTGGAGCCAATTTCCACTTATCAGTATTCAAATAGCAAGCAAATATCACGAAGAGTAAAACCAAGTCGACACATCAACACCCAAGGTGCCATGGAGGAGCCCACGGCCAACAAGTATGGAGGAATGTAGTATTGTGCACAACACATCGATCTCCCTCCCATATGTGTGTTGGTGTACATAAACAACATGTAAATTTACCCGACTAATATGGGATATATTCCATGAGCGTAGAGATTAAGTTATATGCAGGTTCTAGGGGTAAGTTAAGGTTTGCCACAAGAATTCAACTGCTTATTTACTAACTTTTTCAGTGCACTACATGCATCCAATGTATAATGGTTGTGAGAGAGTTCTTAAAAAACAAGTTGGCCTTTGTCATGTTTAGAAATGCATCCAATGTATAAAGGTTGTGAGAGAGTCTTAAAAAACAAGTTGGTCTTTCTCAGGTTTAGAAAGCCGATACTTTTATGCTAATTAATATATTTTATTTTATAAAATATATATTTTATAAAATTATTTATTTGAAATATTATAGCTTGGCAAATAAAAAAGATGTTTCTTGTTCAATTTCATTTATGTCAAACCATGTGACCAACTAAGTCAAGTAATTGCATTAAGGCAGAAATCACGCAATTTTGGACACCGTTGGATCCCAGTGGAGAAGTTTGATTGCTAAGGTTCAATTACGGACCCCATGACCATTCGATAGTTAACAAAGGGGGAGCTTCCGCTATTGGTTGTTTTGTGGAAACCACCTTTTCATACGTGTGGAAGTAGGAGGTGATGTGCGAACCCCCTCACCCCCCATCAAAACAACTTACTGCCCAACACCCCTCGTGCATTCCGCTTTGAAAACCGTTTGGTCAAAATTCGTTGGGTTTCATAGACAACTAACTTCAAGTGCAGATTATTTTGGGAAACTGAAGGCAAAATTGAAAAATTCGAGATGTGGCCTTTCTGCAAAACGACATCAATTAGATCTCTAGTGAGAATTTTCGCAAAATTGTGAATGGTTTGAGTGAATTGGCACATTTCTTCGATAATCCTTGCTTTTTGGGTACTTTAGTTGTTCAGGCGGACATTCTCTCTAGTTTTCATGCTAATACTCACATCCCTGTAGTTATTGGATCACAAATGAGATTTGAAATAACAGGTGATCCTTTATATAATGAAAGCGTAACATACTTCATGGATATTGTTAATTCTTCATATAGTTATGCTACTGGTGGAACATCTGCTGGTGAAGTTTGGTCGGATCCAAAGCGTCTTGTAAGCACACTCGGGACTGAAAATGCAGAGCCTTGTACCGCTTACAACATGTTTAAGGTTGTCTGTCATCTATTTTGTTGAACCAAAGAAATGACATATCTTGATTATTATGAACATGTATTGACCAATGGAATTTTCATTATTTAGCGAGGAAGTGATCTTGGAGTTTTATATGCTTCTCTTAATTATTAAATTCTAGTATTTCAAAACCATGGGCAAGTTGATGGTTTTATGGATTATATTTATGAATTTTATTTATTTATAAATAAATAAAATCAAGGTAAAACCAAACATGGATTTCAAAGCAATGGATGATATTATAAAGTAAAGTAATGGATGGTTTTACAAAGTAAAGATTATTTGATGAAATATTTTGAGATTTAGTTTATGAAAATTATGAATAAATAAACGATTTTACAGGTAAAAATAGGACATGGTTTTTTTTATAGGAAATGTGGTTTTTGAAAGGGCAATAGTTTAGAAATAAAATTTTACAGGTTAAAGAAATTTTTGGGAAATATTTTTATCCAAATATTTTATTCCCAATTATTTAAAATTGATATTTCTAAAGATTAAAGAGTGGCAAAGTATAAGTTGATAACATATCATTTCCATATTCTTGGGCATCCAAGTCATCAAACTCAATATTTGAAAGAGGAAAATCAATGATAAAAAGATGAGATAGCAAT
The DNA here is from genome assembly GCA_034641835.2 of Pinus albicaulis. Taxonomy (NCBI): domain Eukaryota; kingdom Viridiplantae; phylum Streptophyta; class Pinopsida; order Pinales; family Pinaceae; genus Pinus; species Pinus albicaulis. The sequence continues at coordinate 1,123,678,913 of CM076582.1, forward strand.
CAATTCCATATTTAAGGGAACAATCAATTGTAAATTTTGGAAACTTATCTAATCCAATTTACTTTTCCTTTTTTAACTAATATGGTTATATTAATCCATATTCTTTTTCAAAGGTTTTAACGCAAAAATAGAATGAAAGAAACAACTATTGAAATAGGTTGCAGGGTTGGTCATATTTTAATACAATCTATAGTTTTTCAGGGATTAGAATCCACATATAGTTTTGGTTTTAAGTGGTGGAGGATTAAAATAAGTAGTCAAAGGCTCATTTCCACATCTTGCAAACAAATAAGAGATTTTTTTATTTTTGTTTTGGTATATTGTTAGATTTTTATTGTTGAAGATTGTAACAGTTAGAGGACTGTAGTTTTTCTATATACAATTTCACTTTAATGAGAAAGGGTTGGCTTTTGGGCCAAAACCTTGATATTTTTGTAAAGATTGATATTATAGAGTTTTAAATCAAGAGTTTCTAGCTTTAGCCTCTAACAAATTTTGTTGTTGTGTGGGTGCTTTCAAGTGCTTACATAATCCTTTCCACATACATCTATGGTTGTATAGATATTTGGGAAGGGCTAGGTTGAGTCAACCTCCCTAAAATCCATTTGCAAAATTATGTTCATTACAAAGTTAATTAATTGAATAATTTGTTTGATCGAGTTACTCTACATCACTAGATTGTTGCTTTCTATTCAATTCATATATGTATAGATGTTTCACTATAGAGATTATTTTATGCGTGTTTGTTCTTATTATGTATTATAGATATTCAGTATGAATATTCATGCTGCCTAATATATCTTCATGTCTTCCATCTTCATCTTTCATGCTATGCTAGTCTGTCATAGTTAGATGTTGGCACTTTGATCAGGCCTTTGAAAGAGAGGGAATTATTTGTTAAGCAATTATTTATGACTCATTAGCAACCAACCATTAAAAAAACCATAGATATGATCATTTTTCTTCATAGGTTTTTATTCAGTGACAATGAACAAAAAAAGGACTCATAACACTTGAGGGAGACCCCTCTGGTTCAAGGGCCAACCTGGACCTAAAGTGGTTGAATTGATTTCTTGGTGTAGTTTCCAGTCAATAAACTACCTTCAAGAAATAGATACAACATTTGGTGTTGTTGCCGAATGGTGAACAAATATTAGACATTAGATATTGGTTGCATTTCTTTCACCTACTGGCTCCACTTCGTTTATTTTTGGAAATTTCATGGGTTGCAAACCACATTGGTTTGAGATGTCATATGAATTTGGTGTCGTATATACTCAAGGCTCAATAATGATTGTTTTCAATATTATATTTTTCTTCCTCTTGATGATGATTATAAATTTCAGATATCAGCAGAGGATGAGGTCTTCAGAGTTCTTTAATGTTTCATCTTCCAACAACTTACTAATCTGCAACTGTAAGTATAAGCTACTCATGGAATTTCATTTATATCTTGTCTATATTTTTCAAGTTTTTAGTTGCTTGCAAAGTGGTTTGTCATATAACTCACTCCTCACATGGTTGCACTGGAAGTATGACTACATTTAACAATGCATAATTTCAGTCCAGTAAGGGTGTGTGTGAATAATATTGTCTTTGAGTAGTCAATGTGCAGTAGATCAATGAATGCTTCAGTATATTTCAGCAATTTCAATTTGCATTATGAGCATTAAATCAATTTAATAATGACTCCATAGCCCAATGGAAAAGAACTGGCATACATGTTGGATTTCGACAATTTTGATTTGCAGTATATGGTTTGTTTGCAAGTTACAAGTGAAAGTTTTTGTTTTTTCATGATACTGGAGTCTAGGTTAGAATCTTAAAATCATTGACGCTACTAATCCAAGTATCATAAAAAACTACTTTTCACAGAGGAACAATAAATAATAGTAAATAAATATGTGCAAAAATATAGACAACCTTTTACAATTTTAATTACCCTACTTTGTTATATTAACAAACTATAATACGACGGTCTAGGGCTCCCATACCAGGAATAATGGCCCTCATACATCCACTGATACAAATATATATAAATAGTGTTTGGTGTCGGTCCTTCGACAACCAATCTATCCTAAACAAGACAACTTTTGACCTACTTGCTGATGTAGCACTCCACATCCCTTTCATTCCATGTGTCCTGAACACATATGCATGGTCCTTCGGCTTTGATCTCCAACAACTCCAACATACTTATATCAATGAACCAACTTCATTAGGTCACTAAAGATGGCTCCAACTGCTCTCTAGATGATCATTAGTCATTCAACGCATCGACACATCGAGACTCTTCTCGAGTTGTTTGCAACTCCATTTGTGAACAACTCTCAACTACCCATTGTTGCTCCTCGACTCCTGAGACTTCTTGCCCACTATATTCTCCTTATTCCTTCAAGGGCACAACTATTAGGGAATTATTACCACTAGTGCCTTTCTATGCTACTCGATGAAGACACACTTAGGGCATGGAGGGTTGCAACCTACCACTATCAAATGTCCTTCTCCAATAATGAACTTGAGTTGATGTAATCTTTTCCCTTGACCTCCTTCCTTTGTCCTTTAAGGATTAGTCTTAAGATTACAAAATATTCACACTTCCTTCTAGTTGTTGATGTCCTTCTTGGAAACTGATCTAGGGCTACTTTGATCACCTACTTGTTTCCCTCCAACAACCAAAAGATGCCCAATACCAATATGTCCAAACTGGACTACTTATCCACTGGCATCAAAACAACTTAAACATGTCATCAACATACCTTCTTGATTTGGTTCTTTTGTTGTAGGTTCTACTGCTTGGTTAGGGATGATATTAGTGCATGTCAACCCTTATTTTCTCACCTTAAAAACCATTTTAATAGTTGTGGTCTTTCTCCATTAACATGTTTCTCCCACGCGCTGGCTCCAAGGATGATATGCTCTTAGTTCTAGGCATTTTTCCCCCTCAAAATAACCTCCTTCAAACCTAGAAACCTTCTGCAATCACTTCATGGATTTGTGGCTTATAAATCAGAGAATAAAATCACACAAAAAAATTTCCCAAGCAACCCAAAACTTCTCCTATTATACTCAATGTATACTTATGATCACTTTGACCCTGAACAATCATGAAAAGACACTCAAACAAGCTCTCTTCTTCTGCGTTGGGATTTCCTTGTATCTGCGGGCACTTTAGATGATATGTTGCTATATTTGTTGCACTTTGGATGTTCAACTAATTGTCCTAAACTAGGACCTCAATCCTGCACCTTCCCTCCTTGAAGAAGACACCTTATAATCACCAAAACACCTTGGAATCTGAGTTGTACCTTCCTGTGGAACTCGGTCGTAGTTAGGGCATACTTTCCTTCCATAAGAAACAAACACTTCCCATTGTACAATCCTCCTCTAGTTGCGCTCTTGCTAGAGATTACTACGACCTTGTTTAGGGAGCCTAGTAGGCTACTCGACCTCCCTAAACAAACCTTATTCCCACCTACACTCACAACAAAAAACCTCGGGGTGCAATAGAGAACATACCTCTGATTTTATGCCCAAAGTAGCCCTAAATATACTAGGCCTAGTCTCCCATAGAACCTTCTTTCCTGGCTACCTTTCCCTACCCAAAACGTAGCCCAAACAATCATGAAAACATACACCAAACTTAGTCCTATTCCCTCCTTCATTCAAGAATTTAGGGTTGCGTCTCCATGAGGATTCTAGCTTCCAATTTCATAATTCACATGAGAGAAAGGATGTTATGATTGGTGAGTGAATGAGGCTCATCCTCATTCCTTTTTATATCTTTCCTTGGGGCAATGTCTAACCCTCCAAAAGGGTCCTTTCAAGTGAAGTTGACTTGAATTATCTAGAACAATTATCCCACAAAATATTATAAAATTCATATCTCCATTTATATAAGGCGTCTCATGGTGCTTGAAGTTGCCCCTAGCCCCTTTAGGGTTTCTCTTTGAAATCCATGTGCCAAGGAGCCAAATCTCCTCATGGTTTTGGCCCCATACCTTTGGGTACAAAACCTCAACCTTGTGTTCTAATCTTGCCACTTTTGTGAGGCCCATTCTTCCGAAACCCTCTAGCATAGGGTTTGGAGTACCTCACAAGCTACAAATCTCAACACTCCCTCTTAGCAAGGGAGGTATTTCCAACACTAGGAAGTCTCCATCAACATCTCCGACGACACCAGCCCATCTGCCATCCATCACTGCAACATCCTATGTAGAATGAACCACATTATCTTGGTAGTGCCTTTGCCTCATCTCATCTAAACCTGAAGACCTCAACACTTCCATAGGGTTTCTCCATTTGAAGCTTGACTCCCTTTGATTTTATATGATCTCCACTAACTCAAACTACTACTGATCTTGTGCCCTACAAGTTAAGTCCGAGCTGCGGTCAAACATGGGCCATCATCACTCCAACTCAATCCTGCAAGTACTCATCCCCCCGGATCAAACACAACTCGTGCACATCACCCCAATCTTGGATATGCAACACCAAGATCAAAAGATGAAACTAGCCTGCTAACATCTTGTCTGCCACATGAAGCAATCTTGTCCATGCCAAAGCAATCCTCGAGTTTTCCCAATGATCCATGTCAAATCATAGGAATTCATGATCATTAATATGCCCTACAACAAACTATTTTTCACCAGGCTCACCACCAATCCATCAGACCTCCTCATTATTTATTATATCTTTCCTTGGGGCAATGTTTATCCCTCCCAAAGGGTCCGTTGAAGTTAATTTAACTTGAATTCTCTAGAACAATTAACCCACACAATATTCAAAAATTCATATCTCCATTTATACAAGGCATCTCATGGTGCTTGAAGTTGACCCTAGCTCCTTTAAGGTTACTCTTCGATCTCCATGTGCCAAGCCACCAAGTCTCCTCATGGTTTTGGCCCCAGACATTTGGGTACAAAACCCCATCCTTGGGTTCTAAGCCCACAACCCACTTTTGTGAGGCCCATTCCTCCGAAAACCTCTAGCCTAGGGTTTGGAGTACCTCCCAAGCTACAAATATCAACACTCTCTCTTAGCGAGGGAGGTAATTCCAACACTAGGAAGTCTCCATCAACATATTCAATGACACTAGCCCATTTGGCATCCATCACTACAAGATACTTTGTAGAATGAACCACGTTATCTCGATAGTGCCTCTGCCTCATCTCATCTAAACTTGAAGACCTCAACACATCCATACGATTGCTCCCTTAGAAACTAGACTCCCTTTGAGTCTATACAATCCCCACTGACTCAACCTACTACTAATAGTGTGTCCTACAAGGTCAGTCTGAGTTTCAGTCAAACACAAGCCATCATCACCGCAACCCAATCTTGCAAGCACTCATACCCCTCAATCAAACACAATTCATGCACATCCCTCCAATCTTGGATATGCAACACCATGCTCCAACGAGGAAACTAGCCTTCCAACATCCTATCCACCACATGAAGCAATCTCAATCAAACTAATCTTATTCATGGCAAATCAATCCTCGAGTTGTCCCAATGATCCATGGAAAATCATAGGAATTCCATGATCAATAATCTACCCTAAAACAAACTGTTGTTCACTAGGCTCACCACCAATCCACCGGAACTCCCAACCAACCTCATTTCCAAGCCAATCAAGACCACATCTCCATGTCTTTAGTTGAACCCTCTACTCCATGATCTAGATGATCTCAACTCCTTATGAGTTGCTTCATTGTGCACACTCTGATTCACTGTCCCTTCAAAGTAGCTTTGATACCATGTTGTTTTTCCACAATATTGGAGTCTAGGTTAGAATCTTACAATCACAGATGTTACCAATCCAAGTATCACAACAAATTACTTTACACAACAGAACAATAATTAACAATAAATCAACAAATGTACAAATATAGATAACCTTTTACAATTTTAACTACCCAACTTTGTTATATTAACAAATTGTAATACAATGATCTAGGGTCTTGTACCAGGGATAATGGTCCTCATATATACACTGATACAAATATATACAACTACGGTATGGTGCTAGTGCTTTGACAACCTGAACAAGACAACTCTTGACCTACTTTGTGATGTAGCACTCCACAACCCTTTCATCCACATGTTATGAACACATATGCTCGGTCCTTCAACTCTGATATGCATCAACTTCAACCTGCCTCTATCAATGAATGAAATCCATTAGGTCATTGAACACGACTCCAAATTATCTCTAGTTGATCGTTATTCCTTCAACACTTCAACACATCGAGACTCTTGTCGAGTTGTTCACAATTCTATTTGTGAACAACTCTTAACTACCCACTGATTCTGCTTAGCTCCTTGGAATTCTTGGCCACTACATGCTCCTTAGTCCTTCAAGGGAACAAATCTTAGGCTCTTCCTCCCACTAATTCCTTCCTATGATAATCGATGAAGACACACTTAGGGTATGGAGAGCTACCACCTATCACTATAAAATGTCCTTCTCCAACAATGAACTTAGGTTGATATAATCTCCTCCCTTGACCTCCTTCCTTTTTCCTTCAAGGATCAATGTAAATTTATGTAGATGTTCTATGCTTGATGCAACTTTACTTTTTTATTACAACAATCACATAAACAGTCAAGTAAAATGCTGATAGAACATACCAGTGGATCTATAGAAGACAAACCAGAAATAGAAGAATGTGTTGGTGTGTTACGCCGGTTAGCAAGATGCTTCAACCAGAAAAGTCTTTTTGGCCAGCTAACCCATCTTGTGTCACAACAACCCTCAAATCAATCAGCGAGTCAACTCAAAGTCAACCCCAGAAAATTCAACGATGTCCAGAAAAGTCAATGCAAGGCAGCAGCAATAAAGTCAATGCAGCTCATACTTCGGTCAACCTTTTGACCTCAGTTTTTGTGCCAATGAGTGCGGCCTTCCAAAATCGAACTCTCCACCAAATTTCATCCCTTTTGGACCATGCGTTGACCAAAGTCAACGCTGGTCAAACTAGCGTGGAAACCCTAGCTGCGATGAGCTGTAGTAAATTTCGGTCAACCCTTGCTACAGTAAATCGTCCTCTTTCCCACGTGTGAACCGAATTTGCCTCCAAGGAGCTCGTACTAAATCAGAAGAGATGTGTGTGATGAGAGTGAGTGAAATGATCTCCAACGTTGACTATATATATATGCATCATTAAGGTGTGTGACACATCTACTGGTGGTGTAAAACCTTAAGGCCGACCTGCACATATTTGAAATTATTAAAAATAAATTCAAAATAAATGTTCTGCTCATCAGATTAAGGTCAATTTTATATCGATCTTACACCTCTCTGAAAGAGGAACCTAATAAAAATATTGGTATCTTCATCTAAGCATCACAACATGGAGTTTGGACCTAGTTGTCCAATTTTAACACTCCCTCTCAACTAGGGAGAACTCCATCCACCTGTGCAAACAAACATCGTGCGTAATCCTGCTGTAACTTGCTTTGTCGGCCTATTTATTTCAAAACAGAAGTGGGTCAGTCACAAAGACATCATCCCTCGGCTGACAGATTCAACCCAGAGGTCCGAAACCTTTATCAGACTCATAAAGAGTCTCATACCAACCCGAAGTTGGTTTACCTAACCCGAAGTCAGTTGGAGGTCCGAAACCTCACTATACTTGATCCCAGATCAAGTGGTTGGACCGTGCCATCCTAGATAAAGAGTACGGCAATATCTGATGTGTCCATCAGTCTTTGCTACTAGTCTCTAGATTTTCCCACCTCATTGGCCAAATGAGAGGTACTTCCCATGAGCCCTAAACTTAATGGGTAGGATGCATACGGGGCACATATAATGAGAGGTGAACCAACTCAAACATCATAATGGTGGGGCAGAAGCACCACAAGGTTTGGCAAGCCTAGCCTCGTGAGTGCTTATAGCTCCGAGAAGTTATCCCCAAAGCCCCCCAGAGCTCCCAGAGCTCATCGTCCAACAGGACCCACATCATAGGGTCGTTCCACGATACCAAGACTCTCATGGAAGGTTAGGAACTTGACCTTCCCCAGGGGCTTTGTGAGAATATCCACGACCTGATCATTAGTTCCTATATGATCGAGCCTTACGGCGCCTCGCTGTACCATATCCTGGATAAAGTGGTACCTGATATCAATATGCTTGGATTGATCGTGGAACACTGGATTCTCGGACAAGTGAATCCCACTCTGGTTATCACAAAGTATCACGGTGGTATCTAGCACATGTCCGAACAGCTCACTAAAGAGATTTCGCAACCAAACTACTTCACAACAGGCCATACTTGCTGCAATGTATTCGGCCTCTGCGATGCTCAAAGCCACCGACTTCTGCTTCCTGATCATCCATAAGATCGAAGCAGAACCAAGATTGAAGCAGCATCCCGATGTGCTCTTACGATCCACCACACTGCCAGCCCAATCAGCATCAGTATATCCAAGGAGTGTCACGCTCCCGGCAGTGTATCTCAGCCCATGGTTTATCGTGCCCTAAAGGTATCTAAGAAGATTCCTGGCACCAACCCAGTGAAAGTGATGAGGCTCAACCATCTGTTGACTCAAAGTGTTCACTGCAAAACATATATCTGGATGGGTGTTCACTAAGAACATCAGGGCCCCTATGAGTTGATGATACTCAGTAGGATTTGATAATACGGGGCCAACAGTGCTGCCACTCAACTTCTTAAAGTTGAGTTCCATTGGTGTTGACATGGACTTGCAATCCACCATACCAAATCTTTCCAGAAGCTTCACAATGTATTTTCCTTGAGAAAGGAAAATCTCACCAAGTCTTTACCATACCTCCAGGCCTAGGAAGTAGTGCATCAGTCCTAGGTCCTTCATCTCGAACTCAGCAGCAAGCTCCCTCTTGCACTGATGAATGAGAGGGTCAGCACCTGTCAGGAAGAGGTCATCCACATACAGCACTAGGATGAGAGGTTTTCCCTTGACAACCTTGAAGTAAAGGTTCGGATCAACATTACTTCGAGTGAAACCCAGCTTCATCAAGTAGTTATCTATCCTCTCGTACCAAGCTTTGGGTGCTTGCTTCAACCCATAGAGGGCCTTCTTCAACCTGCAGACATGAGTGTCCCGATCCTGGACTTCGAACCTCAGAGGTTGCTCCACATATACCTCTTCCTTTATTGCACCATGCAGAAATGTGGTCTTCACATCCATCTGATGAAGACTCCATCCTTGCGTAGCAACAAGGGCTATAATAGATTGAATGGTAGTGTATCAGGCCATAGGTGCAAATATGTCATCATAATCTATGCCTTCCTTTTGAGAGAAGCCATGGGCAATGAACCTTGCCTTGAATTTTTCAGCACTTCCATCAAATCCATGCTTGATCTTGTAGATCCATTTCGAGGTGATAACTGCTTTGTCCTTTGGTCTTGGAACCACATCCCAGACATCATTCTTCATAATGGACTCATACTCTTCGTGCATAGCATCCTTCCAGACTTGATGCTTTACGGCTTCCTCAAAGGATCCAAGCTCGGATTGTACAATAGTACTCATGGCTGCTAGATACCCTTGGTATCTACTCAGCTTCTTGCTTTCACAGAATGTCCCCCTTGGGGCAGCATGTCCCTCAGCATCCTTGAGAGTGTCCCTGAGCCATGATGGTCTCTTTCCTAGTGAAGGAGGTGGATCAATCGGGTCCATCGATCCTTCAACATCAGGCATTGTTTCATCCTTCGGTTCCTCTTGATTTCCAGGCCTTGCTTCATTATCTTCCTCAAATCTCGGAAGATTGACTACTTTCCTCAGGGAAGTATCTTCGTCAAAGGTGACATCGTGGCATATCTCCACTTCCTTTTGACCAGGCACATAGACTCTATAGGCCTTCGAAGTTTCACTATAGCCCACAAACATTCCTTTCTTCCCAGAAGCATCCAACTTGCTCCTCTTTTCTTTCGGCACATGAAAGTAGACGGTACATCCAAAAACTCTAAAATGTGAGACATCAGGTTTCTTACCAGAGAAAACCTCTTTGGGAGTTTTGGATTCTAGAGTGGAATGCGGGCATCGGTTTTGTATGTACACGACAGTGTTCGCAGCTTCTCCCCATAGAAAGTTCGGCAGACCTTGGTCACATAGCATGGCACGGGTAGCTTCCACAATGGTCCGGTTCTTTCATTCAGCAACACCATTTTGCTCGGGAGTATAGACAATTGTGGTCTCCCTCTTAATGCCAGCTTCTCTGCAAAAGTCCTTGAACTCATTTGTCTCATATTCAGTGCCATTATCAGTTCTCAAAATCTTGATCTTTTTCCCTGTCATATTTTCCACCAAGGCTTTGAATGTACAGAACCACATGAAAGCCTCATCCTTCTTCTTTAATAATTATATCCATGTTTTGCGAGAGAATTCATCTATGAATGTCATATAATATGAAAATCCTCCCAAGGATGTCACGGGCAACATACCAGATAGATCAGAATGGATCAATTCCAAGACATCAGATGTCTTTGTGACACTAGAGGGGAAAGGTCCCCTTGTATGCTTTCCTTCAGCACAACCCTTATATAGACCTTCATGATTATTAGGAAACTCGGGCATCCCTGTCACCACCTTCCTTGCTTCGAGAAGGGCTTTGTAGTGAAGGTGTCCAAACCTTCGGTGCCATAGTTCAGTCTGTCGAATAGTATCACATGTCATTGCTCCCAACGGAATTCCTCCAACCTAGTAGAGTGTATCAATACTTCTAGATAGCTTTGTGACTCTTCTTCCCACATGACACCTTTAAATAATGAATGCCACATTGGAACCTTTTTCTTCCATAATTTGCAGTATATACAAAGTTCTTATTCAGTGGTATAGAGTACATCCTGCAAGTGGAGGACTTGACCTTGAGACAAGTGGAGGGTCACAGTCCCTGTCCCTTTCACAGGATATGTGGCATTATCTCCAAGGATAATTTCCAGATTGGTATCCTTCTCAACCATATCAGAGAGTACTTCCTTGAAGCTAGTGATGTGCCTTGAGCATCAAATATCCTATCAGCTTGATAATGCATGGTATTAAATTACAGGGATGCTGCTGAGAAGGTGAGATACAAGAATGTATTCATTTCCGGAGAGTGGAACATAGTCCCTCATACTTGGAGTTTCTTGACCTTTTGAAAGGTTGATCATTTCCGCCGGAGGAAGCCTTCCTTTTTCCCTTGAACCTGTTGTTCCTTTGATTGCCATTCCTCCGGTTGTTTTTGTTGACATCACCATCGAGAGAATCCTTCTTGAAAGGACATTCTCTAGCATAGTGACAAGGCCTATGACAGGTGAAACACTTGCCCTTCTTTCCTTGGGCCCCTGCTTTTGCCTTATTCTTCAAACCACCAGAGTTATTCTTTCTAGGATGAGTAGCGTATGCAGCATTTCCTCCATTTCCATACTCCTTCATTCTTGATTCTTCTTGAATGCATCTTGACAGTACGTCATCAAATTCAGGTATCACATTATTATTTAGAATGGTAGTGTTGAACACATTCCATTCAGATGAGAGCCCTCCAAGTGTGGTGAGTACCATCTCTCGATCAGCTATTTTCTCCCCAATAGCTAGCAGATTGTTCCTGATTTCAGTCAGCTTTAGAAAGTATGATTGGACAGACTCATCCCTGCCTTTCTTCAGATTCTTCAATTGATTCTTAAAAAATAGTACTTGATTCGCATTGTTGGCCTTGAACATGAGGATCAATTTATCATACATCTCTTTGGATGTGCCCAACTCAGAGATGTAGGCCACTAGGCTTTTATGAATGGATACCCTGATCATCAGCTTTGCTTTGATCTCCCCCTTCTTGTACTTTTTTTTGGCAGCAACAGTAGCAGTGGATGGAGGTTCTTGGATTTTACCCTGCACATAGTCCATGACATCTTGGTCTTCCAATTTGAGATCCAATATCATTTTCCAAGCATGGAAGTCATCCTTCCTAGTCAATTTGTCATCCTCCTTGAAGCTATAGCTTGTGGAACCCATTATATTCTCTGGTGATTACTACAAATAGGGCTTCTCTTCATTTTGCTCTGATACCATGTAAATTTATGTAGATGTTCTATGCTTGATGCAACTTTACTTTTTATTACAACAATCACATAAACAGTCAAGTAAAATGTTTTTAGAACATACCAGTGGATCTATAAAAGACAAACCAGAAACAGAAGAATGTTTTGGTGCATTACGGCGATCAGTAGGTTGCTTCAACCAGCAAAGTCTTCTTGGTTGGCCAACCCAACTTGTGTCACAACAGCCCTCAAATCAGTCACCCAGTCAACTCAATGTCAACCCCAGAAAAGTCAACGCTGTCCAGAAAAGTCAACGCAGGGAAACAGCAATAAAGTCAACATAGCTCAGACTTCGGTCAACCTTTTGACCTCGATTTTTGTGCCAATGAGTACGGCCTTCCAAAATCGAACTCTCCACCAAATTTCAGCCCTTTTGGACCATGCATTGACCAAAGTCAACGCTGGTCAAACTAGTGTGGAAACCCTAGCTGCGGTGAGCTACAGTAAATTTTGGTCAACCCTTACTACAGCAAATCGTCCTCTTTCCCACGTGTGAACTGAATTTTCCTCCAAGGAGCTCGTACTAAATTAGAAGAGAAGATGTGTGTGATGAGAGTGAGTGAAATGAACTCCAACGTTGACCGTATATATATCCATCATTGAGGTGTGTGACACATCTGCTGGGGGTGTAAAACCTTAAGGCCAACCTGCACATATTTGAAATTACTAAAAATAAATTCAAAATAAATGTTCCGCTCATCAGATTAAGATCAATTTTATATCGATCTTACACCTCTCCGAAAGAGGAACCCAATAAAAATATTGGTATCTTCATCTGAGCATCACAACATGGAGTCTGGACCTAGTTATCCAATTTTAACAATCAATCCTAATCTTACACAATATTCACACTTCCTTCCATTTTTTGATGTCCTTCTTGGCAACTGATATATGACTACTTTGAGCACCTGCTTGTTTCCCTCCAACAACCATAAGATGCCCAATACCAAACTATCCAAATTGGACTACTCATCCACTAGCATCAAAATAACTTAAACATATCATCAACATACCTTCTTGAGTTGGTGCTTCTGTTATAGGTTCTCCTGCTTGGTTAGGGATGCTATCAACCTGCGTCCACCCTAATTTTCTTGCTTCAAGACCCTCCTAACAGTTGTGGTCTTGCTCCATTAACATGTTTCTCCCACGCATTGGCTCCAAGGGTGTTTAGACATTGGTTCTAGGCCTTTCGGCCCCTACAAATAGCCTCCTTCAAACCTTGACAACTTCTGCAATCACTTCAAGTATTTTCTCCCTATAAATCAAATAATAAACCACCAAAAAACTTGCCCAAGCAGCCCATAACTTCTCCTATAATACTCAACATGCACTTCTAACCACTTTGACCGTCAATAGTCATGAAAAGACACTCAAACAAGCTCTCCTCTCCTTCATTGGAGTCTCCTTATATCTACTACCACTTCATATGTTATGTTTCTATGTTTGTTGCACTTTGGATTTTCAACCCATTGTCCTAAATTAGGACCTCAATCCTGCACCTTCCCTCCTTGACGACAACATCTTCTTCTCACAAAAACACCTTGGAATTTGAGTTTTACCTTCCTATGGAACTCAACCCTAGTTAGGGCATAATTTCCTTCCATAAGACACAAACTCTTCCCATGCATAAGCCTCCTCTATCTACACTCTTGCTCGAGATGATTGTGACCTTATTTAGGGACCCTAATAGGCTACTCGACCTCCCTAAATAGGACTTCTTCCCATCCACACTCACAACAATGGACCTTAGCTTACAACAGAGAACCTACCTTTGATTTTGATGCCCAAAGCAACCCCAAATAGACTCGGCCTAGTCTCGCATAGAACCTCCCTTCGTGGCTACCTTTCTATGCCCAAAATGTAGCCCAAACACTCATGAAAACATGCCCTAAACTTAGTCCTTTTCCCTCCTTTATTAAGGCATCTAAGAATGTGACTCCTTGAGGATTTCAGCCTCCAATTTCAGAATTCACATGAGAGAAAGGATGTTATGGTGCATGAATGAGGCTCGTCCTCATTCCTTTTTATATCTTTCTTTGGGGAAACATCTATCCCTCCCAAAGGGTCCTTTCAAGTGAAGCCAACTTGAATTCTCTAAAATAATTAGAGCACAAAATATTCATATCTCCATTTCTACAAGGAATTTCATGGTGCTTGAAGTTGCCCCTAGCTCCTTTAGGGTTTCTCTTCGATTTCCATGTGCCAAGTCACCAAATATAATCATGGTTTCGGCCCCCACACATTTGGGTACAAAACCCCAACCTTGGGTTCTAAGCCCGCAAACCACTTTTGTGAGGTCCATTCCTCCAAGGGTTTGGTGTACTTCCCAAGATACAAATCTCGACATAGGTTGTAGTGTGGTTTCAGATTAACATAGTTTGCAAGTTGCATGGTAAATAAAGGAAATAAAATAATAACAATTTGTTTTAATGACGTGACTCCATGCCCAATGGAAGGCATGGGTTTATAATTCTCTGCATCCTGCGAGGGGGAGCAGTCCCCGATTAAAGCCTTTGTTGTAACATATTCTTGTCAAAGGAAATGTTAATTTTTTTTTAGAATTTTCCAATTTCTTTCTTGGAACCATAGTCCACTAATAAATATTCAAATGCCAAGAAAATATCACAAAGGTTCAAACCAAGTCGACATATCAACACACAAGGTGCCATGGAGGATCCCACGACTAATGAGAATGGGAAATATAGTATTGTGCACAACATGTCAATGTGCCATATTTGTGTTGGTGCATATAAATAATATCATGTAAATTCACCCAACTAATGTGGGATATATTCCATGAGCAAAAGGATTTAATTTATATGCAAGTTCTAAGGGTAAGCGGAGGTTTTCCACAAATATAGATAATTTTTTCCAATTTTAACTTCCCAACTTTTTTATATTAACAAAGCGTAATACAACATTCTAGGGCTCTTGTACCAAGGATAATGGCCCTCATACATCCACTTATATAAATATATACAACTAGGGTTTGGTTTCGGTCCTTTTACAACCTGAACAAGACAACTCTTGACCTACTTGTTGATGTAGTGCTCCACAACCCTTTTATTCCATGTGTCTTGAACACATGTGCCCGGCCCTTCGGCTCCAATTTGCAGCAACTCCAACCTACCTCTATCAATGAACTAGCTCCATTAGGTCACTAAACATGACTCCAACTACTCTCTATTTTATCATTATTCCTTCAACCTTCAACACATTGAGACTCATGTTGAGTTGTTCACAACTCCATTTGTGAACAAATATCAACTACCCATTTCTTCTCCTAAGCTCCTAGGACTTCTAGCCTGCGAGATACTCCTTAGTCCTTCAAGGGTACAACTCTTCCCACTAGGTCCTTCCTGTGCTACCCGATGAAGACACACTTAGGGCATGGAGGGTTGCCACCTATCACTGTCAAATGTCTCCCAACAATGAACTTGGGCTAATGTAATCTGCCCTCTTGACCTCCTTCCTTTGTCTTTCAAGGATCAATACTAAGTTTACACAATATTCACACTTCCTTCCAGTTGTTTATGTCCTTCTTGGAAATTGATCTAGGGATACTTTGAGCACCTATTTGTTGCCATCCAACAACCACAAGATGCCCAATACACATATGTCCAAACTGGACTACACATCCACTAGCATCAAAACAACTTAAACATATCATCTTGAGTTGGTGCTTCTGTTGTAAGTTCTACTACTTGATTAGGGATGATATCAGTCCATGTCAACCCTAATTTTCTCGCCTCAAAACCCTCCTAAAAATTGTGGTCTTGCTCCATTAAAATGTTTCTCCCACATGTTGGCTCCAAGGGTGATATACTCTTAGTTCTAGGCCTTTCAGCCCCTCCAAATAGACTCATTTAAACCTTGACTCCTTCTGCAATCACTTCAAGGATATGCGACCTATAAATCAAAGAAGAAACCACAAAATAAATTTCCTAAGCAACCCATAAGTTCTCTTATAATACTTGACTTGCAATTTTGATCACTTCAACCCTTAACAGTCATGAAACGACACTCAAACAAGCTCTCTTCTCCTTCGTTGGGGTCTCCTTAGATATGTGGCCACTTTGGATGATATGTTTCTATGTTTGTTGCACTTTTGATGTTCAACCAATTTTCCTAAACTAGGACCTCAATCATGGGCCTTCCCTCCTTGAAGATGACATATTCTGCTCACTAAAACAACTTGGAATCTTATCTACCTGTTGGTGATATTGGCATTGATGTCATTAACCACATTGGTGATAATTCATGTTGAATTTTGAATGTTGGATTGGTGAGATGAATGTTGAAATGGTGATAATTTATGCTTGAATGAAAAAGGATTAAAGTGATGTGAAGTTCAAAGGCTGAAAATAAAATGTGAAGTGAAAAGGCTATAATATTAAATGTGAAGGTTGAACATTGTTAAAATGGGACATTACAAAAGCTGGAATATATATATGTTTCAATGAACATAAAATGTAAATAATAAAAATTTGATTTGTCTCTTGTAATCATTACTGATTGAGTTGTTTTAATTCAACTCTATTTTATATTACTAATTATTTTCAGAACTGAAAATGAAGAGATAAGTTTGTGAGAAGATATTTGGAAGTCCAAGAGATAATGCCTCATTTCATATTCCTGCGAAGAATACAAACAACCAACATGACTTTCTTGTCAAAGATACAATGTGGAATGGGAACAAGACATTTTTTTGGAAGTGAAACAATCTGCATAAGAAAGTTGATAAGCAACATCAGAAGAGATAAAAAGTGGAAAAGGAGAAGCATTGCAGTAGTAGACTTGACATCAAAACTGTAAACGAGGTAACCAACATTTATGACTTGATGTTTTGGTTGAGAGATTTATGTCCCTTTCTATGTTGTAGCTTGAAAAAGAATAGGTTGTAGCCTTTTAAGATAGGAACCTCATTTGGGTTGTAGCATGCAGCAAATTTTTGGTAGTTGAAGCTTCCTTCAAGGTAGGAGCCTAAAAAAATTTGATGTAATAAGGAGTAGCAACTTTCCTTCACATCACTTTCTACCCAAAATTCATGGTTTTCTCCCTTAAAGGTTTCCACTTATATTTGGTGTCTTCATGTGTTGGTTCTTGAATGCTGTGTGAATTTTTTTGAATTCTTGATAAATAAATCTGCAAATTTCTCTCTTTGACACCTGCAAAAGGAATTCAATAATAATAAATCACAAACATAAACCATTAACTGCATAAGAATAAAATTAAGTTGAGCAAAAGTAAAGAATTTGAATTACTGATTCACCCCCCCCCCCCCTCACAATAGTTCCCCATCATAAATATCAATTGGTATCAGAGCGAGGTTCCTTCAGTAATAGTGTAACAACTAGAAGGAGGTCCTAAGTTATTAAAATGGCTAGTCAAGAAGGATGCTCAACAAATAAACCCCTTTTATTTATTGGTACAAACTATGCTTTCTGGAAATTCAGAATGAAGACATACTTAATGTTTCTTGGAATAGAAGTTTGGGTTGTTGTGATGGTACAGTATGAAGAACCAAAGGAAGAGACTAGTGACAAACATTCCAAACTAGATTCATAGCTAATGCAAAAGCTATGAATGCACTCCTGAGTGGTATATGTAGTTTTAATTTATCAAAGTAATGCATTTTCAGACAACCAAAGAAATCTGGGATGAATTGGAAAGTATTCATGAAGGAGATAAAAAGGTAAATATGGCTAAATTGCAAGTATATAGAACACAGTTTGAGACCTTAAAAATGAATGAAGATGAAGATATAGATGAATTATTCTTAAGAGTTGATCAAGTCATAAATATCATGATAGGTCTAGGAGAAATAATCAAAGAAAGTGTAATATTTCAGAAAATATTGAGGTCATTACCATCTAAATTCAATCCTAAGGTTTCAACTATAGAAGAGACAAAAAAATTTGAGACTTTGAACATAGATCAAATACTTGATTCCTTAATAGCATAAAAGATGAGAATTCGAAAAGGGAAGTCAGTCACTAGGGTGGCATCTTTCAAGGCAAACGTGTGCATAAAAGAAAAGGAATGTTCATGATCAGGTTCTGATGAAGAAGAAGCAAAATTTGTTAGAAGGTTGAAGAAATGTACAAGTAAGTATAAAGGAAAATTTCCATTTCAATGTTTTAATTATAGAATAGTGGCTCATTATGCCTCAAAATATCCTTATAAGAAAGAAGAAAATCAGCCTAAAGGCAAATAGAAGAACAAATATAATAAAATGTAGAAAGAGAAAAGGTTTAAAAGAAAAATCTTTTATGCTCAATAAGATAGTAGTGTATCTGAAAACTCCAATGAATCCTCTGGTGAATATGGAACTAATGAATTCATGTTGATGGCCTTGGAAGAACTTGAAAACGATTTCCTGGAATATGAAGAAGAAGAGGAAGGTGAGGTAAATCTTGAGGGGGATTTTATTAGTGCCTTGGATGAAATAGAAAGGCTTAACCTAAAGAATAGACAATAAAATAGATCCTATTGAAATATGTAAAAGAAGAATCAAATTCATAAGACATTATTAAGCTGAAAGTGAACTTGAAGAAGCAAAGAAGGTGGAATACATTTTGGTGCAACATATTAAAAAAAAAATGAGGAGTGTGAAAGATTAGAAGAAGAGGCGGTAAGTCTGAAGAAGAGTCTAGAAAAGGCACAAACTGAATTAAGCATGAACATTCAACATATAAAAGGTTCTTAACAGCTAAACAAGATATTAAATTCTCAAAGGTATACACTCGTAAAGACTGGGTTAAGCTATGAAGGAGAATCCAATGAATCCAAGGTGAAGGATAAAAGGAAAATCACTTTTGTAAAAGTTGGCATGGGAGAAAATGATATTTATCATCAATATGAGAACAAAAAATTGAGCAACACTCCAACATCAAATCAACAACTGCAAAGAAAAACTACCGAAAAAGTACAGGAGATAAAAGGAATAAACAATCAAACAACAAACTTCAGAAGACAGGATTTTCAAATGTGTAGATGGTTATATCACCAAATGACATCCACTACCAGGTACATATATTTATTCAATGGATATTGTTACTTATGTAAACATTTTGGACATAAATCCATAGATTCTAGAGCTTATGTAAGAACTGATTTGGGAAATTCTAAAAGAAGTAAGGCTAATAATGGATTCACATACACCAAAACAAACATGAATCTAGATACAACTGCACACACTCCTCTCCTTGATATCAGTGCAATTTTCTATTGTCACAACTTTGGGCACAAGTCATATGGACTTCAACTCAAGGACAATAGAATTTCATCTCAGAATAATTATAGAACAAATGGTTGCATGCAATGGAGAAAGAAGAAGGAAGAAAATAAATTTGATATGTGTGCCATAGTTCTATATGCTCTAGATAAAAACAGTGAATGGTATGTGGACAGTGGCTGCTCTAGACATATGACAGGAGACAAAAGAAAAATTATATCTCTGGATGAAAATAAAATTGGAATTGTCACATTCGGCAATGATGAAGCAGGAAAATTTAGAGGAAAAGGTACAATTAGTCTGAATAATGGAAGAGGAAAGGCTCATGATGTACTGTTTATAGATGGTCTAGAACATAATTCGTTGAGTGTAAGTCAAATGTGTGACAAAGGCTGTGAGGTTCTCTTTTGAGCTCAATACTGTGAAATCAGATCAACATCTACACAAAATAATCTGGCTAAAGGAGTTCGAACAGAGAATAATGTATATATATTGAAGGAAGAGAGTGAGGAATTCTACATCAACAAACATGATGAATCCTAGCTATGCCATAGGATACTGGGGCATCTCTGCTTTGATCACATCATCAAACTCAACAAGAAGAGAGCAGTTAGAGATCTACCAACAATAAAGAAGCCTCAAAACACTATATGTAAGTCATGCCAAATGGGTAAACAAACATGAACATCACCCCAAGTCAAAGATAAACGATCAAGTAGTAAACCTTTGCACCTAGATCACATGGATCTGTGTGGGCCTTCCAAAAAATATGCACCAGGAGGAGAAAAATATTTCATGTTGATAATTGATGACTATTCGAAATTGACATGGGTGGCATTCCTCAGAAATAAGTCAGAATCATTTTAAAAGTTCAAAATATTCAAGGCACTAGCAAAAAACCAAACAGGGTGTAAGAGAAAGTGCATAAGGTCAGAGATAGGAGGTGAATTTACATCATATGAGTCTACAGACCCGTGTAATGAATTTGGGATAAAACAACAATATATTATTGCAGACACACCATAACATAATGGAGTTGAAGAGAGACAAAACATGTTTGTTTAGTAAATAGCCAGAGCCATGATGCAAGAAAGAAACATTCCTCAAACCTATTGATCAGAATTTGTGCCTACAACAATACATATTCTCAATAAGGCACATCTCAGACCAAATTTTGATAAGACACCATATGAACGGTGGCAGGGAAATGAGCATCAATAAAGCATTTTAAAGTATTTGGGAGTAAATGCTATATCAAAATGATGAAAAGCTAGGAAAGTTTGATGCTTGATTTGCTGAAGGAATATTTTTGGGATATTCATCAAAAATTAAGGGATATAGGTGCTATAATAGGATGTTGCATAAGGTTGTGGAATGCATAGATGTAAGGTTTGATGAAGAGCTATCTGACAAGAACAAAAGCACGGGTTTTATTAATCCTATAGAACATAACCATTATGAAAATAAAGAGAATGAAGTACAAGATGAAGCACTAGAAGATACATAGACACATTCAAAAGGACCCTCAAGACACACTCAAAAGAATCATCCTGAAAATCAAATTATTGGAGATAAAAGTGAAGGAGTCCAAACAAGGAGCCAACTAGCAGAAAAATTGAGCAAGTTTAGATAGCTATGTTGTCACAGATATATCCAAAGAAATTTGATGAGGAAATTAAAGAAAAAAATTGGATAGATGTTAGGAATGAAGAGTTAGACCAAATTGAGAAAAACAAGACTTGGGAACTAACACCAAGACTTTTTGGAAAAAATGTCATTGGCACAAAATGGGTATTCAAAAATAATATGAATGAACAGGGTCAAGTTGTTAGAAAAAAAGCTAAACTAGTGTTTAAGGGTTACTCATAAGTGGAAGGTCTTGATTAGGAAGATACTTTTGTGCCAGTCGCGAGAGTGTCAAGAGAATAGAGGCAATCATGATGTTTTTGGCCTTTGCAAGCTACAACGATTTCAAGGTGTACCAAATGGGAGTGAAGTCTGCCTTCCTAAATGGTGATCTTGAGGAAGAAGTCTATATGGAACAACATGCTTTTTTTGCATTAACAAATAATCCTAACTACGTCTATAGGTTAAAGAAAGCATTGTATGGTCTTAAACAAGCACCACAAGCGTGATACTCTAGACTGGAATAATACATTCAGAAACATGGTTTCAAGAGAGGAGGATCTTATAGTAATATGTAGATAAAGGTTGACGGAGTTAAATTATTAATTACAGTTGTACATGTGGATGATAACATGTTTGGAAACAATAAAGATCATCTAGTAAAAGGGTTTGTTGAAGAGATGAATTCTGAGTTCGAGATGTCAATGATTGGAGAGCTTACCTTCTACTTAGGACTTCAAAACCTTCAAAATGTTGGAGGCATATTCATTTCTCAAGAGAAATACCTAAGAGATATGTTGAAAAGGTTCCAAATGGAAGAATGTAAACCTTTCTCAACCCCCATGACTATTGGATGTAAGCTATGTGCATATGATGAGTCACTTGATGTGGATAAAAAACTTTACAGATCTATGATAGGAAGTTTGTTATACCTAACAACTTCTAGACCAACTATAATGTTGGTAGTTGGATTAATATCAAGACATCAATCAACACTCAAACAAAGTCATATGTTAGCGACAAAGAGGATATTCAGATACTTGAAAGGGACTACAAGCTATGGTCTATGATACCCAAAAGGGACGCACTTTACATTGACAACATACACAGATGTGGATTGGGCCATCTATGTGGATGACATAAAAAGTACAAGCGATGGTGCATTCTACCTAGGAGAGTCCTTGATGGCATGGTTAAGCAATAAACAAACATTAGTTTCTCTATCTACAATAGAAGATGAATACGTAGCAGCCGTATCTTGTTGCACACAAGTGTTGTGGATGAAGCAAGCACTTCGGGATATGAAGGTAAACTTTAGTGAGCCTATCTCTATTAAATGAGACAATATAAGTGCAATAAGAATTTTGACAAATCATGTGCTTCATTCAAAGACTAAACATATCCTTAGAAAGTACCACTTTCTCAGGAACAAGTGGATGAGAAAACAATGAAGATGGAGTACATACCCACAAAAGAGAAAATAGCAGACATATTTACAAAACATCTTGCTAGAGAACCATTTGAGTATTTGAGAAACAAGCTGGGGATAGTGCCTTCAGGTGCTTCTCATTGATATAACTTCAAAAGGAGAATCTAAAACTTGAAATTGAATGCACCATCTAAGGGGGAGACTAGGAAGAAGTAAAGAAGAGGAACAAGAACCGTATGATCTTGTCAAGAATTTGAAGCAAATAAGAAGTAGCAAGAACAAAGGCATCATAAAATTATGTGATCAAGTCATCTTCTTCATGGGCACAAGCAACATCAAGTGCACTAGTCTTTAATGCAAAGCTTTTTTTTAAATTGTACACATGTATATATCCTTGATCATATAAGTCTGTAAATAAATGCTTTCAAATGAACATTTGCATAGCTAAACAAAGCAGGATGGCTTCATCAGTGTTTTCTCAAAACTCTTCATCTTCTAAATGTTTGTGAGGAATGCATCAATGTAAATCTTGATGACCCTTGTATTTAACTATCATGTGATCTATAAAATAAGAAAAAATATGACCTCTGTAATTACATGAAATAAAAAGCATAGTCATCACATCTTAAGGAGCGAATTTATGGTTACTAATATCCCTTATCATGAAGCATCATGAGGTCATCATTTGAACCATATCACTTGAAAATTCTATCTGAAATGGCTTAGCAGATAAGCAAATAATCAAGTTCAAATTGCTGCAAAGAATCATTTTATGCATGGTTCCCTTTATGATTTCAAAAGTCTGCTACTAGAGAAAATTCTGAAGATGGGTCTAGAGTCATAAAGCTATAATGTGACTAAGATACATTGCAATATTTCAACGCATCACTGTGATATTGCTAAATCCTTCGGCATTGCAGTATAAGCGCAAAGATGAAGCTTTCATTAAAAGATGAAATCTTTGGAAAGTGCTTCAGCAACATTATTGAACTAAACATTTTGTGTAGCTCAGATGGAAATCCACATGCTCATAGAGACATGAGCGCAGAATCGAACCAACAATATATCATTCCTACATTCAATCAAATAAAAAATTGCTTAACATGAGTCTACGATCAGAATGATTAATCCTTTCAATGCAGAAAAGGAAATAACATTAAATGCACGCAGAGGCCACGCTCCAAATATCTGAAAGGATTTTTTTTTTTTCAAAATATTGTGTGTAGATCCTTGAAAAATTAATGTAATCCACAATTAATAAACCTTGTTCAGAAAATACAAAAATTGAAAGCATTTTCCAAGGGACATGAAGAGCCAAATGAAATATTCAACACTGGCTTGTTATATTTGATACATTTGTCCACAATAGAATTTGGAGGAATTCGATAAGCCTAAACAATTCCATCACTTACTGAATTCTAAAAAGCAACATCGTTGGCATAGATTTCAGTTCAATCTCTGTCGATGCAATCAGATAACCGTGGGGACGGCTGGACAACAAAAAATAAATTGAAATTTATGAAGGAAATTTGAGTGATCTTTCCATAGCAGAAAGAGACTTCATCTTTGTATGAATGAGAAAATGAATAGATCAGTTCAAATGGTGAACACATGAAAAGGAAATGAGTATGAAACAAGGATATTTGGGTTAAACGGATACTGGAAGGAAAAAATGGTCAAAACTATTTAAAGTGTACAATTGAATGTAACACATGAGAAAGATATTCACCGACTTATTTTTTAATTTGGATAAGCCTAACTAAATACGCTATTCTGAATGCATTATATATTGGGTCCTGCATCAAATATTGGTCCTGAATGCGTTATACGTTTCGACACATTAGTTCGATGCATTATTGGTCAGACTTCACCAGAATATGCTCACTCCAATATTAATGCATTCCTACAGTGATTTCCTTGCAACCATGGTCAATACACAATGCTGATATGATTATATGGAAGCGCGGTATCATTATCAGTGTGGGCATGCGTTATCAATGTTGGTAAATGCAACGAATAAATGGCTGGTTGGAGAGCGCTATTTTTTAAACATGCACCCACCGTGGCAACATCCAATGCGTAAGTGTTCATTTTTTAACCAATTCTGAACTTTATTTCCTATTGGGGAGGATATTTTCAACATCGTCGGTGAGGCACTCAGTCAAATAACAGTCCTCTCAAGCAGAAGCAAAAGAGCTTCCATGATAGCGGGCAACAACTGCAAAATCCACCTTGCAGTAAGCCAACGCTGCTTCAGGTCTTAGACAAACTGGAGACCTCTTTATCTATGGTGAGTCCGTCGCCTCCTCAATCCATGGTTGATGCAATGCATCCATAAATCGATGCATGGGTGAAACAACGACTTATCCGAAACCGACACTGGGAAGTAAGGCTCCAGGTCCTCCATTCTCTCATTTGAATCACAAATATAATGGCACCCAATGAGCCACTCGATAGTGATGTAATTAAAGATATATTAACTCTCGTTGAAATTTTTAAGGAGCTGGGGAACATTAAAAGTCCTTCTTTTCAAATTAATGTTTCCCTTCTCAAAATTGTTGCAAAGATACGGTCATGCGTAATAATGTTGGATCTTGAATTGAAGGACCTCATTATTGAGATGTTAAAACATTTTTTTTCTGGCTGTTTCTCAGAATAGTTATTCTGCAGATGTACATGACTCCATGTAAGCAATTATGAGCCTGATTTTGGATGAAAGTGATATATCTCGTCGGAACTAGCCTCTATTTTACGCAATAACTCTACAAATGAAATGAAGGAATATTCTCCTTATGCATATTCATTAGCCAGGAAGGTTGTTACATCCTGTGTTGAAAGGCTTAGACCATTTGATCTAAAAGTAGAGAATGATGAATAATGAGGACCACGGAAGCTTCCACCAGAACGTGGAACGAAGCAAGAGATTCGGCCGAGCTCCAAACCCAAATGTCAGTCATGTAAGGTTCAGCGTATGCCTTTGGTATCAGAACAACACTGTCGTGAATGGGAGAAAACGAAATTAATTCGTCTTAGTGATCAAAGGGAATTGTTAGGGTTTTGTTCCCTATGCAAGAACTAGCAAAGTTATTTTAATGCCATTCGATTGTCATTCAATTTTTTTTTAACGCCCAGTGACATTCATTGAACTCTCAAATGGTTCGTATATTACTTTGTTAATGCATTCTTCGACCAACTACTTGATATAAGAAAACACTGAAAATGATTTTAGCAGAAATAATGGCACGCTCCAGCGAAAACAATGAAAGTGATTTCATTGAGTTACTGACCTTTCAAAGGTTATTCTGTCGTGGTATCAATGTTATATTATTTATCAATGTTCATATGATATCAACGTACATGTGATATAGATCATTGGCATTATTATGGGTCAATATTTTATTATTATAATGGCAACATTTTATACATGACAACATTATGGCATTATTATTATATATGCAACATTATTGCTCTTCATGGCAGCGTTATGTCATCACTATCAAGCGTTATTTCTCTCATGTGCTCTTATATTTTATACATGACATCGTTTTTGCTCTTATATTTTATACATCGCAGCTTTATTGCTCTTATATGCAACATTATTATACATGCAACATTATTGACCTTCATGGCAGTGTTATGGTGTTATTATCACCTTTATTCGCCTTCGTGGTAGCGTTCATTACCTATTAATGCTCCAACATTCATATTAATGTATCAAAGATGTCTCTCTGGTGTATTCTTATTCAAATGATGTTCCAACGAAAAACCATACAAAAACATTTCTTTAGAGCAGCTAACCTAAAATGAAAAGAGAAACTTTAATACAAAGAAATTCAAAGCCTGTGTGGATCGAATTCACTCTTCAATGCTTATGGCATATATGAATGCAGAAACACAACATGACATGTTGTGCATTGGCTATGATTCCCCATTTTGATAATGCAGGTGTTGTGAAAGTTGGATCGTTGGAAGAGTTGGATTGCTACAACTTGGATTGTTGTGAAAGTTGCTGCGCAACTGGAGATTAAGTAATAAACAACCTCCTTAACACCTTGAAAGGTTTGCAACATTGAATTGGACACTTTCTTCTGAGCGACATTATCAAAAATATTTTTCACTATTAATTATTCTCTACAACAAACAAAATGGTCAGAACAAGTAGAATATTTGGTCAATATTACTTTTGGCAAATGATGTCAAAGGGGAGGAATAACTATGTTGCCATAAATGCCAAAGGAGGAGAGTGTTGGTAATATTGGCATTGATGTCATGAACCACATTGGTGATAATTCATGTTGAAGTCTGAATGTTGGATTGGTGAGTTGAATGTTGAATTGGTGATAAATCATGCTTGAATCAAAAAGGATGAAAGTGATGTGAAGTGAAAAGGCTAAAAATTAAATGTGAAGTGAAAAGGCTATGATATCAAATGTGAAGGTTGAACATTTTTAAAATGTAGATAATAAAAATATTATTTGTCTCTTGTAATCATTATTGAATGAGTTGTTTTAATTTAGCTCTATTTTATATTACAAATTGTTTTCAGAACTGAAAATGAAGAGTCAAGTTTGTGAGAAGTTTTTTGGAAGTCGAAGAGACAATGTTTCATTTCATATTTTTGTTAAGAATACAAACAACCAACATGGATTACTTATAAAAGATACAATGTGGAATGGGAACATGAATGTTTTTTGGAAGTGAAACAATCTGCATAAGAAAGTTGATGAGCAACAGGAGAAGAGATACAAAGTGGAAAAGGAGAAGCAGTGCAACAATAGACTTGACAACATAACTGTAAATGAGGTAACCAACATTTTTATGACTTGATGTTTTGATTGAGATATTTATGTCCCTTTCTATGTTGTAGATTGAAAATTAATAGGTTGTAGCCTATTGAGGTAGGAGCTTCCTGTGGGTTGTAGCCTGTAAACAATTTGTGGGAGTTGGAGCTTCCTTTTAGGTAGGAGCCTCTTGTAGGTTGAAGCCTGCAAAAATATGATGTAATAAGGAGTAGCAACTTACCTTCACATCACTTTCAGCCTAAAATTTGTGGTTTTCTCCCTTCGGGGTTTCCATTTATATCTAGTGTATTCATGTGTTGGTTCTTGAATGTTGTGTGAATGTTTTTGAATTCTTGATAGATAAATCTGCAAATTTCTCTTTTTGACACCTACAAAAATAATCAATAATAATAGAGCACAAACATAAACCATTAGTTGCATAAGAAAAAAATTAAGTTGATCAAAAGTAAAGAATTTGAATTACTAATTCACCCCCTCTCCTAGTAATTCCCAATCATAAATATCAGTACCTTCCTATGGAACTCGACCCTAGTTAGGGCATACCACTACAAGGAAAAGACCCTCTAGCGAAAGTTATAAAGGAGGTTTTCCGAGTTATAAAATTGGCCAAAATTGTCAAAAAAAAAAATTCTACGACATACGTTTATGGTTACGGAGGTTTTGGCGGAGCTTTTAATGAAAATTCAACACAACTAAAAAAAAATGGGTGGTTGGAGGTTATTACAGATGTTTTTTTCATCGGTGCGCTATTAAGGTTTCAACACACTGGTGCATGTCATCTAGACAGTGGCCCCGAAGTGGTCGAAGGTTTTTGCACTGGGTTGTCAAGGTATAAAACTGAATCGGGTGCAGTGTTGGTGATACAATGCACGGGGCCGTACCAATTGGTCTTGGGATTTGTGCAGTGCCCATAGGTCGTCTCAACGCACCGGTACGTAGACTTATAGAAATGCACCGGTGTGCCATATCAGACAAATGCACCGATATTTATATTTGGTGTTGGTATTTGTGTGGTGCCTATATGTCGTACAAATGCACTGGTGCGTAGTATCACACAAAAGCACCGGTGCGTAGTATCGCACAAAACGCACCGAGATTTTTAATTGGTTTTGGTGTTTGTGTGATGCCCATAGGTCGTAGAAATGCACCGGTGCGCTGCATCATAAAAACGCACCAATGTACAGTAACTAACATGCACCGGTGTTCATTTTTTATTTTTTAGAAACATCAACCTGTGACAGTGCAATTATTGTGATTTTTCTAAATTCATTATTCATCAAAAGTCGACACATCTTATAACAATTTTCATATTAATTAAATGTTTACTAATGTATTCGAATGTGATGTTTGGATTAATTTGTTATATCATATCATAATTATTGTGATTTTTTAAAATTCATTGTTCATAAAAAAACAACACATATATATCTTATAACAATATTCATATGAATTAAATTTTTATTAGTGCATTTGAGAACGACAATGGAAAACACAATAGAATAAATTAAAACATATATATATATATATATATATATATATATATATATATATAGTCTTTGTCATACAAAATGGGACAGTTATTGGTATCCCTTTGTCTTTCAATTGGGACACTATGTCCATTACATTAAACAAAATGTTTGATTTAACAAACAAATATTTCAAAAAATACAACGCCTTGCTTTGATATCCAAACATAGTGATCATCATTCTTTGTTTGAGTTGTTGTCACTGCTAGAGTTACTTCCATGACTTGGGTTATTTTCAGGAATGTTTTGTTCACGGTGTTGATTGTTTTCTTCTTCTTCACCTTCCATCTACAAATATAAAAATAAACTGAAATGACTGTATATATATTGGTGAGAATAATGAAAATTGCAATATTAAATAATATATATCAATGTAAATCGAAAATAAAAATGACGTACCATAGCAACAATTGACTCATAAACTATATACATTCTTTCAAAACCATGTACCATGCCATCTTCCAAAATTTCATCTGTTGGTACAGTTCCATACTTTGTTTCCTGCAAGTTTTATACCCCATAACAAATCATATATTTAATATAAAAGATTTTTTTGTTCTATTAATTATAGATGGAGCTAAGTAAAACAAGATCGATAGATGCTTACAAATTCCACAATTAATTTATGATATACCATCATATACTCACAACCCATATTTAACCCAATTTCAATCAATTTGTCTGATGGTTCTTCTTTGTATGTTAGCACATGTTTCAATACATTCAATGATGATTTTTGTAAAACAACTTAAAAAATAAAAAAATAAAAATGAAATCTAGTTAAGTTGTTATAAGGAAGTAACAATTACTCACAAACTTAGATATCAACTCTTTTCTTCCTTATTGTCCTATTTTATGTGTTGAATGGGTTCCATTTTCTTTTATTTTCTGCAAGAAAATAATTGAAAATTAATATTTAATTTTAAATTGTTTATTTATTGTACCTAATGATAAAAAAATTTAATGGTTACATATTACATTTGAAGCAAACTATTGTTGAGATGGCTCCTCCTGCGATGCAATTTTGTCCATTCCTTTGACCATCTCCTTGTACACCTTTTTGGACATTCCTACTGGCATATTTCTGATATCAGCTTGTTCATCTTTTGAGAATTTCATAATCTTCCTAAAAATGTAACACGACAATAAACTATTTAATTTTTATATTGATATATAAAAATTAAATATAACAAAAGTGATATTTATAAATAATTCTAGACAAACATTTAAAGGAATATTACTTTTTCATTCCTTCTTTTTTGTTGTTGTGCGTTTTTGCTACTACAAGTATGACATGTCTCATTGACCAATTCTTTAGAAAATATTTATGTAGTTTAGATAAAATTTGGTTCTTGGAATCATTAGATTGATTTTTGTATTGTAAGTGGAAAGACGTCTATACATTCGTTCCACTAGATCCCTCAAACTTTTGTAAAAGATTTTCCCCTTTCGTTAACCTCTAACACCACTCTAGATGAGCTAAGGAGCAATCCATTTTCATTTGCATGTTCTATTTTTTTCTTTTCTTAGAACAACATTCATCTTCTGAGTTGTTGGTCCCTGTAGAAAATTAAACATATGTGAATTAATAGACTGTTTGACACATGATATCTAATAATTTTAAGCATATTATTAATGAAAATTAAAAAAAGAAACTCATATTGGATCGATAGTATTTTTTCATTCACCTGATTCATCCTTTTCCAATTTTTCCATCAACATTTTACGCTCTTCTGGTCCTAGATCAGAAATAATCTTATCGAGCTTCGTCATTTTGTGGCTCTGCATGATACACAGTAAACAATACATATTAGTTAAACTTACATATAGTTCAAAAATAATTTTTTTTGTAAATAATTTACAAAGAACTTGTTTTTTTTGCTTTTCTTAATGTGTTATCAGTATTTTTGTTACTTAATATCTTGTCAATCATTTATTTATTAATATGAAACCTATACCATATCATTCATTAATATATTTATAAATAAATTGTCAACTTTTCAGGTAAAAAAAAATCTCAAGAAACAGGTGCGTCTTTCATGATGTACGCACCGACATCGGTGCGTAGGGGTTTTATAAACGTACCACACAAAAAATAAAATAGACTGTACGGTGCTTGCCTTGTAACGTAGTGCACCGGTGCCCTATTACAATATCTTCCCACAGAAATGGTCACTGGATTTCCATTTATAATACAAGCAAACTTTTTACTGGTTTGATCCAGAGAGAGCATCATTTTCAATAAAAAATGGAACCAGGGAATCCTTAAGTGTATCTTGTTCGCATTTTATTCTGCATTTCATTATTTGATAAGTGCTAATTCACCTATACTTTCAAAAATTTGGATTTTTGGGTACCTTCCATTTGATATTCCTTGTTATCCACAGGACCACAATTAAGAAAATTTAGAGATGCCATTCAGGTTCAATTGAAAGCCGAACATGTGATTTAATGTGACGTCAGCTTTGCCAGTAAAAGTTTATGTAAGCCAACTGAAGCTCGGACAATACTCCCAACTTTTAAATGCATTATGGAGAGAGCAAGTGAAAATGGTCATCAAAGAGAACAAGCCCATCTGTTTTATCGTAATATACACATTATGCCCTATTTTAGATATGGCACACTGATTAAAAAAAAAAAAATTAAATTTTTTATTACACAGTACTTGCATGGTGCGCTAGGTTACGCAGGGCGCACCGATAAAAAAAATCCATTTTTTTTCAAAAATTCACGCAAGAGCTGACATGGATTGGGATTCGACTATGCAAGTCATCCCGTGGGTTGGATGTTAATCTAAAATGAAAAGCCCCAATTCTGAAATCACATAAACAGGGAGAAGAAAGGGCATAAACAAAAAAAATTGAAGGGTTTAGGGTAAAAATGGATTTATTTAGTTTTTTGTTTCTGAAAATGAAAAACAAATTAAAATTTTGTTCTTATTTCGTAAAAAAACTGCAGAAAAAGTAAAAAAACAATCAAATTTAATCATGAGATCGTTTGAAATTCTATGCTACAAGGTTTGAATCACCAGAGGTTTGGATTCTGATTGTCTGAATACTTCTGTTCGAACGTATTTCGCTGCTCCACAGTGCTCTCGTGCTCTCTTGCTCCAAGTATGTCTCCTGCAAATCTCTGGTTGAAAATTTTAGCAAAAATAGTGAAATAATGAAAAGTGTTTAGTATTTGAAGAATTGTTTTATGAAATTAGATTTTCGAAAATATTTTGCCACCCATTTTTCAATTTACCGGTTTTTTTTTCACTTAAAGAAAATAGAGTTGCGCTTTTTTATTTGCAGTTATTCGTCACTGATGCGTCACTTAATAGCACCGCACCAGTGCGTCCATTGATAACACAACAACAGTGTGGTTATCTGTACATTAGCACCGATTTGTGGTTAAGGCACCGAAATTACTTTTACTTATGTACACCAAAATTAGACATATTGGAAATGTACATTTCGCTGTGAAAATATTTAGGCCATTTCTTTTCAAAACTACACCTCTTGTTCTTTCAGAAAAAGAAACTTGAACCTTTCCATAACCTGCAACAAGAAAAGGTGCCCCATGATCTGCTTGCTGACCCATGATCTGTTTGCTCATTTGTAAGTTCCTTCTCCATCTTGGCATCCAATTTCCTCTTTTCTCCTTTGTGCTTTCTATCATCTTTGGTATCATCCTTTGTAAACTTCTTTCGTTTGTCACTCTTATCTTTCCTTCCCTCAATGTCATGCTCTCGCTCTCGTTGCTTGCTAGACCTGCCCTCCATTTCTTCATCATAAGGATTCATATCCTTTGTCTCACGAGAACTCCTACCCCTATTAACAACCTCGATTGACGTTCCGTTACTATCTCTATAAAAATGAGAATATTTCCCTTCATGGGACCTACCAGCCCGATCAATAATGTCAATTGATCTTTCTCTATTGTCCTTAAGGGAATGAGAATCCTTCCCTTCATGGTGCCTCTTGGCTTTATTGACTGCCTCGATTGATCTTTCTCTGTTGTCCAATATTTCCCTTCCATCCTTGTACACTACAAGGAAAAGACCCTCCAGCGGAGGTTATAAAGGAGGTTTTTAGTGTTATAAAATTGGCCAAAATTGTCAAAAAACATTTGCTACAACATCCGTTTATGGTTATGGAGGTTTTGGCAGAGCTTTTAACGGAAATTCAACACAACTAAAAAAAATTGGCGGTCGGAGGTTATTATGGATGTTTTTTTCATCGGTGCGCTACTCGGGCTTGAACACATCGGTGCATACATCTAAAAGGTGGCTCGGGCTGGTCGAAGGAGAATGCACCGGGTCGTCAAGGTATAAAACCGCACCAGGCATAGTGTTGGTGATACAAACGCACGGGGCCGTTCTAATTGGTCTTGGGATTTGTGTGGTGCCCATAGGTCATCTCAACGCACCAGTGCGTAGACTTATAGAAATGCACCGATGCGCAGTATCACACAAATGCACAGAGATTTATAATTGGTATTGGTAATTGTGCGATGCCCATAGGTCGTACAAATGCACCAGTGCGTATAGACACATAAATGCACCGGTGCGCAGTATCACACAAACGCACCGAGATTTGTAATTGGTATTGGTATTTGTGTGGTGCCCAAAGGTCGTACAAATGCACCGATGCATAATTCCACATAAACACACTAGTGCACAGTGCCACACAAGTGCATCGATATTTTTAATTAGTTTTGGTATTTGTGCAGTGCCCATAGGTCATAGAAACGCATCGGTGTGCTTCAGAATACAAACACACCGGTGTACAATAATTGACACACACCGGTTTTCATTTTGTATTTTTTAGAAACATCGACCCATGACAGTGCAATTATTGTGATTTTTTAAAATTCATTATTCATCAAAAGTCGACACATCTTATAATAGTATTCATATTAATTAAATTTTTATTAATGCATTTGAATGTGATGTTTGGATTAATTTGTTATATCATATCATAATTATTGTGATTTTTTAAAATTCATTATTCATCAAAAGTCGACACATACATATCAGCATTCATATATTGAATTAAATTTTTATTAGTTGAATGTGACGTTTGGATTAATTTGTTATATCATATTATCAAATTTCACATCTCTTCATTATAATATTTAATCATCAATAAATTTAATCAGTGGTGTTACATTTCACAGCGACAATGGAGAACGCAATATAATAAATTAAAACATATTATATATATATATATATATATATATATATATATATATATATATATATATAAGACAGTCTTTGTCATACAAAATGGGACAGTTATTGGTATCCCTTTGTCTTTCAATTGGGACACTATGTCCATTACATTAAACAAAATGTCTGATTTCACAGGATAATATTTCAAAAAATACAACGCCTTGCTTTGATATTCAAACATAGTGATCATCATTCTTCGCTTGAACTTCTATCACTACTAGAGCTACTTCCATGACTTGGGTTATTTTCAGGAATGTTTTGTTCACAGTGTTGATTGTTTTCTTCTTCTTCACCTTCCATCTACAAACATAAAAATAAATTGTAATGAGTGTATATACATTGGTGAGAATAATGAAAATTGCAATATTAAATAATATACATCAATATAAATAAAAAAGAAATGACATACCATTGCAACAATTGACTCATAAACTATACACATTCTTTCAAAACCATGTAACATGCCATCTTTCAAGATTTCATCTGTTGGCGCAGTTTCATACTTTGTTTCCTGCAAGTTTTATACCCCATAACAAATCATATATTTAATATAAAAGATTTTTTTGTTCTATTAATTATAGATGGAGCTAAGTAAAACAACATCGATAGATGCTTACAAATTCCACAATTAATTACTGATGTGCCAACATATACTCACAACCCATATTTAACCCAATTTCAATCAATTCCTCTGATGGTTCTTCTTTGTATGGCAGCACATGTTTGAAGACATTCAATGATAATTTTTGTAAAACAACTTAAAAAATACAAAAATGAAATCTAGTTAAGTTGTTATAAGGAAGTAACAATTACTCACAAACTTAGATATCAACCTTTTTCTTCTTTGTCGTCTTGTTTTATGTGCTGAATGAGTCACATTTTCTTTTCTTTTCTGCAAAAAAATATTTGAAAATTAATATTTAATGCTAAATTGTTTATTTATTGTACCTAATGATCGAAAAATTCAATGATTACATATTACATTTGAAGCACGTTGTTGTTGAAATGACTCCTCTTGCAATGTAATTTTGTCCATTTCTTTGACTATCTCCTTGTACACCTTTTTGGACATTCCTACTGGCATATTTTTGATATCAGCTCGTTCATATTTTGAGATTTTCATAATCTTTTTGAAAATGTAACATGAAAATAAACTATTTAATTTTTATATTGATGTATGAAAAATAAATATAACAAAAGTGATATCTATAAATAATTCTAGACAAACATTTAAAGGAATATTACTTTTTCATTCCTTCTTTTTTGTTGTTGTATGTTTTTGCTATTAAAAGTCTGACATGTCTCATTGACCAATTATTTGGAAACTCTTCCTGTAGTTTAGATAAAATTTGGTTCTTGGAATCATTAGATTGGTTTTTGTATTGTAAGTGGAAAGAACGTCTATAAATTCGTTCCACTAGATCCCTCAAACCTTTGTAAAAGTTTTTCCCCCTTTCGTTAACCTCCAACACCATTCCAGATGAGCTAAGGAGCAATTCATGTTCATTTGCACGTTCTATTTTCTTTTCTTTTCTTAGAACAACATTCATTTTCTGAGTTGTTGGTCTCTCTAGAACATTAAACAGATGTGAATTAATAGATTGTTTGACACATGTTATCTAATAATTTTAAGTATATTATTAATGAAAATTAAAAAAAGAAACTCATATTGAATCTATAGTATTTTTTCATTCACCCGATTCATCCTTTTGCAATATTTCCATCAAGCTTTTATGCTCTTCTGGTCCTAAATCAGAAATAATCTTATCGAGCTTCGTTATTTTGTGGCTCTGCATGATACATAGTAAACAATACATATTATTTAAACTTACATATAGTTTTAAAATCTTATTTTTTGCTTTTCTTGATGTCTTATTAGTATTTTTGTTATTTGATATCTTGTTAGTTATTTCTTTATCAATCTGAAACGTGTACCATATCATTCATTAATATATTTATAAATAAATTATCAACTTTTCAGGTAAAAAAAATCTCAAGAAACTGGTGCGCCATTTATTCTGTACATACCGATGTCGGTGTGTGGAGGTATTATAAATGCACCGCATAAACAATATAATAGACCATACAATTCTCTATGTCAACAAGGAGCACCGGTGCGTTACATGTTAACCACCGCACCGATTAACACAAAGAAAATAATAAAAATCGTCGAGTGTTAGTTTTTGTAGCATAAATCGGTGCCATATTTTACATATGACGCATTGATTAAATAAATAAATAAATAAAAATAAAAATTGTTTTTTAATTTTTTATCGCAGTATTTTCGCGGTGCGCTTGTACAATACAGCGCACCGCTGCGCTAAGTTACGTCGGGTGCACCGATGAAAAAAAAAATATGTTTTTTTTTTTTTCTTTAAATTCACGCAAGGGTTGACATGGATTAGGATCTGACTATGCAAGTCGTCTCGTGAGTCGGATGTCTTAGGCCTATGTTTAGCAATATAAACCCTATAAATCTAAAATGAAAAGCCCTAGTTATGAAATCACAGAAAGATGGAGAAGAAAGGGCAGAAACAAAAATAATGTAGGGTTTGTTTCTAAAATGATTTTTTTTTTTTTTTTGGTGCGAAACATCACATTCACGGTGCGCCATAATGAAATTCACACTAGTGGCATATTTTACATATGTCACACTTAGAAAAAAATATTTTATTTTTAATTTTTTATCACAATACTTTCGCGGTGCACTGGGATAATACAACGCACCGGTGCACTAGGTTACGCCAGGTGTACCTATGAAAAAAGAAATCTGTTTTTTTTTAAATTCTCGCAAGGGCCGACATGGATTGGGATCTGACTATGCAAGTCATCATGTGGGTTGGATGTCTTAGGCCTATATTTAGCAATACAAACCCTATAAATCTAAATTGAAAAGCCCTAATTCTGAAATCATAGAAAGAGGGAGAAGAAAGGGTAGAAACAAAAACAATGTAGGGTTTGTTTCTAAAATGGATTTTTTTATTTTTTATTTTTTTGCGAAATAGCACGTTCGTGGTGTGTCATAATGAAATAGCACATTGGTGCCATATTTTACATATAACGCACTGATAAAAAAAAATATTTTGTTTTTTTAATTTTCTATCACAGTACTTTCGCGGTGCGTTGGGATAATACAACGCACTGGTGCACTACGTTACGCCGAGCGCACCGATGAAAAAAATCTGTTTTTTTTTTAAATTCACGCAAGGGGCGACATGGATTGTGATCTGACTATGCAAGTCGTCCCCTTGGTTGGATGCCTTACGCCTATATTTAGCAATACAAACCCTACAAATCTAAATTGAAAATCCCTAATTCTGAAATTACAGAAAGAGGGAGAAGAAATGGCAGAAACAAAAAGAATCTAGGGTTTGCTTCTAAAAATGGATTTTTTTTTTTTTTTTAAAATATTTTTTATTTATTTATTTATTTAATTTTGAAAACTGCAGGGAAAAAAAACTACAGAAAAAAAGTAGAAAAAAACAAAAAAAAATGATTTTTTTCTTTTATTGCAGAAAAAGTAAACAAAACAATAAACTTTAATCACGAGATCGTTTGAAATTCTATGCTACAGGGTTTGAATCACCAGAGGTTTGGAATTTTGATTGTCTAAATACTTCTGTTCGAACGTATTTCCCTGCTCCACATTGCTCTCGTGTTCTGTTTGCTCCAGGTATGTCTCCTGCAAATCTCTAGCTGAATTTTTTTTTTCAAAAATAGTGAAATAATGAAAAGTGTTTAGTATTTAAAGAAATGTTTTATGAAATTAGATTTTCGAAAATATTTTTCCGCCCATTTTTCAATTTACCATTTTTTTTCACTTAAAGAAAATAGAGTTACGTTTTTTTATTTGCGGTTATTCATCACTGGTGCGTCACTTAATAGAACTGCATCGGTGCGTCTGTTTATAAAACGGTACCGCTGCGCAGTACCAAAAACGCATCGGTGCGGTGATCTGTACATTAGCACAGAGAATAAGAACATTTTTAAGGCATCAAAATTACTTTTAGGTTTGTGCACCAAAATTTATTGTTGATTTTGTTCAAATGCAGGGAGAAAATATCATAATTATATCGAATGGAAAATTATTCAAAATCCAGCTCGTTCTATAATATTTCTCAAAATCCATTGCGGATTTCTCCCTATCCATCTCGAGACGTAATATTTACTTCAGATTTTATTTATATTTTCATTATCTAATTGAATTTATGTTTTTTATCCATTTCAATCATGCACATCTTAATTAAATTTATAATGTATACAAATTTGCAGGTTCATGCACATTTAGCATCGAGTTCAGATGCAAAAAATATTCAAAGAGCTCCAAAACGTTGAAAGTTCTTATCAGGAGCTTCATACCGTAAAGCACATTTGGTAGATGAAAATGGACAGTTGCTTCACCCTGCGAATTGTAACAATATTGCATCTTCTAGCCACAATCCCAGGACAATGATGGTAATAATTATAATTGTTTAGTATATTGATTAATGTAATTATTTCAACGTCAAACCAATTTGTAATCAGGCAATATTGTCAACGTGGTTACTAATTGATATCATATATTTTGTACTAATCATGTTCAATTTTTTTATTTTTTTAATTATTAGGATTATAGTGATGATGAGCGACCTACCTACCATCTTCCGTTGCACCCCACGACAATGTCAAATCGAGAGCAGACTAAATTAAGAGAAAAAATGGAGAGGAACAATACCAAGAATGGTTGAATCAACCACCGTTTCAATTCCCGCTACGTCCAGATTCACCAATTAGGAATGACTACAACAATAGTAGTTCTTCACAAGCTAGCAATGGAGGCAATCAAATAGAGGTTGGTATGGATGATTACTTGAGGGATATGACTACCATGGAGACAATGTTGTTAGATGCATTCCAAAATGATGATCAGCTAGGGGATGATGCTCATATCGCTGACACCTTTTTCGAAAGCCTTAAATTTGCTTCCACCAGCCCTCTCATTGGACCCAGCGATCAGTCAAAGTCTACTTAGCTGGGGACAACAATGTTACTGTACAACTTGAAAGTAAAGTTTGGCTTGTCGAATACATGTTTCTAGGAACTTTTTAGGTAAGTTACCATAAAGTACTCCCTTATATAAATTTGAAATATAATCATTACACTGCAATGAACATTACAAATGGTAAATTTTATGAACGTTAATAATTATATCAACATTAATGTACATTTATTAATATATTTTTTCATGATCACCAACTACAGGTTATTCAAAGATAAGGTTCTTTCGAGTGATAATGTCTTTCCCGGTAGCTGCGAAGAGGCAAAGAAATTGTTGAAAATGTTGGGTGTTGAGTACATATCATATCATGCATGTCCAAATGATTGTATTCTATATAGAGGAGAATATGCAGACAAAGAGATGTGTCCGAAATGTGGGCATGATAGGTATGATAAATAAAAAAAGAAGGGTAAATCATGTACTGGTCCTCCTTTTAAGATATTGAGGCACATGCTTATAATCCCAAGGATTCAAAGGCTCTTTCGTTGCAAAGAATTAGCTATGTTGCAGGGATGGCATGCCTCGCACAAAAGTTAGTTAGGATTTATGCAAATCCCAACTGATTCAATAGCCATGAAGCATATAGAGGATACATGGGCCGAAAAATTCAAGGATGAAGTATGAAATCTACGACTCAGCATAGCCATGGATGGCGTCAACCCAGATTCCCTCCAGAACACCAACTATTCTGTTTGGCCTGTAGTAGTGATCAATAACAATATCCCCCCATGGTTGTCCGTGAAGAATGAATATCTTATGTTGACTCTCATAGTCCCTGTTAGAAGATAAGTGAAGAATATGAATGTCTACTTACAACCACTGGTAGATGAATTGAAGGAATTATGGGATGGGATAAATGTATACGATGTATCAAGACCCATCGTAGGAGAGAGGAGTTTTACGTTGTATGGCATATGTGCTTACACGACACATGATTATCCAGGCTTAGGAGTTTGCTCTGGTAAATTACATGTTTAATTTATTGATTTGTTTATATACATAACAATATTCTTTCACATATTATTTATTTAATTCATTGCAATTGTTTTGATCTTCATGATATTCTTTAACGTGCCATGCATATTAATTGTATACAATAATCTCGTATGTCTTGTAATAAAAGGGTATTTTGGATGTAAATGTTGTGGACCTTCTCTGAAAGATAGATGGTCCAAGGATCTACGAAATCTAGTGTATGATTGCTCCAGGGTATTCCTCCCAGAAGAACACCCTTACAGAAGAGTAGCATCCGCTTTCAATGGTAAACGAGAGAGAACCCAAAGGCCTGTACTGACCTTTCTTGACTAAATGGCTTAGAGCATGAGAGAGAAGGAGAAGGAGTTCATAGAAATGTTCGATTCAAATGGGGAGCCTATGTTGGTCGAGTCTTCGATGCCTATGTTGAGAAATTTCCCATTGGGATGAAAAGGAAATCTATATTTTATCTTCCTCTCATTAGGAGAATCTTAAGATTACCCACATATTAGATCCCCTTTTGTATATTTAAAAAATGTTTTCATATTCTTTATGAGGCCACATATCACTGAAACAAAGTGACACAATGGCTATTAGGGGAAAGATATTATTATCAAAAACTAAAAAGAAACATTGGCCAAGATGATTAGAAAGTACAGGATCAGAGGTAGGCGTTGGTCCCTCTAATTCATGGTTTTTCAAAGAAGGTGATGTCCCATGGATTTTTAAAAAAGATGATATTTCTTTGGCAAAGGAAGTTATAATGGGTGTGAGGGTGCCAATTTCATACGGGTCTTCACTATGGCGTTGCTTCACCGTGGATGACCATTTGTCGGGGTTGAAATCACATGACCATTTGAATCTTCTAAGAGTACATATAATGTCAAAAGCATGATTTTATTATTTTTTATATTAATAAATTTTATCCCATGTGGGGATCATAAAACATAACTAATTTTGTATATTATTGCACATGTTTATAACTTTGCAGTGTTATTATCCTTTGTTCATGTGTGGGTGTGTGAAACATGAATTCCCTCAAGACCTAGGATGTGTCATATCTAAATTACCTCCATTTGTACGTTGGATCGCGTCAAAGGAGATTCATGTGGCTAGCATTCCACGGTGGTGTCAAGATATAGTTGAGATTGTTTGTATGTTTGAGAAGGAACTGCTGACGAGTTTCATGGACTTACAGGTTCATCTTCTAATCCACCTAGTAGATGAGGTTGAATTATTTGGGGTGGTTTCTTGTCGTTGGATGTTCTTCTTAGAGAGGTACATTAAGAAATTGAAAGGTTTTGTTCGACAAAGGGAAAAACCCGAGGGGTCTATGGCAGAGGGGTACATATCGTATGAGTCTTTCTATTATGCCAGTGAGTACATCAATTAGATCGACAACAGAACAGGTGTGGTGATTTTGGATGATGAAAGGAATGAAGACAAAAGAGAAGGGGAGTTGCTCCAAACGAGTGGAAAAAGGCGCTTGATAAAGAGTAAGTGACTTATAATTTTTCAAATTTCACAAAGTTAATATTCATGTTGAACTTCGATATAATGTATATTTTGATCTCTAATTACTATATAATGTCGTTTGATTTCATCGGCGAATTCAGAAATTGAAGCAATCAAAAAATTCATTCTTTACAATTCTGAAGCGACACAACCGTAGGTCACATTGTACGAACAAAAGAGGATGAAATGGGATAGTGACAGGAAAGAATTTAAACGGTTGAATGGTAGAAGTGTGCTTTATCTCGATCATTTAAAAGAAAACATGCCAAAAATATGCCCCAACAGTTGGGTTGCTGACCAAGTTAGAGAGAAATACGGTGCAACCGGTCGTTACCCACGTGCTGAAGAGGATGCATTAAACGTAGGGATTGGGTGCAGCAACTCGGTAATAATCTTTTTAATTTATATGTAAATTTGAAACTTATAAGACATCTGTATTTCATATTTTAACTATTGGGTTATTATAAGACACATGACACTATGATTTTTTTAACTTTTTTATAATAGGTGCATTTGTTCCCATCTATGTGGGCATATGGACACCATTTTTGCACAGAAAATGCCGATGCTGGAAACATCACAAAAGACTGTGGAGTGGAAGTCGAGTTCGATCAATTTAGTTGATCTAGCCACCGTGATCAAAACCTAGTACAAGGGACGTTAAGTTACATCGGAAAGATACAAAAGATCATTGAAGTGGATTTATCTTCTTTCCAATGTGTTATTTTTAGGTGCAAGTGATGGGACACCTTTGATCAGAATAATGTAAAGGAAGATCACGATAGTAGGCTGATATGTATCGACTCTAGAAATATGTGGGATGAAGCTAAGGAGCCCTATGTTTTCCCCAAACACTCCAACCAGGTGTTTTTTTTACCCAGATGTGTTGGATAGGGATTGGTGGTTCGTATTGATACATGACCCTAGATCAAAACATATTTTTGAGAACAATACTGTTATCATGCTATGTGAAGTGGAAGATAATGAGGGTGATCATGAGAATCGAAAGTGATATGGTACATGTGTTATTTCATCAATATTTATACTTTTTAAGATGGGTTTTTCAAAACATTATAATATGTATTTTGAATTAATTGGTAATTTGCATCGTGTTAATGTTAAAATCAATATTTCACTTGATAATTTGCAATTATGTTGATCTCAAAAACAATGGTGTACTGTATAAATTAGTTTTTTTTTTTTTTGTATCTAAGATCATAATAAAATAATGATAATTCTAAAGTACATGAATCTATTTGCATTATTTTATAAACTTTATTATGTTACAATAATTCATATTATTCTAGATTTATTATTTTACAATTATTTAAAAAATTTCAAATTTACAAATTTAAAATTTTTAATAAAATCATTTCACATTAATACAATTAAAATTTTACAAATATTTTACATACAATTACAATTAAAATTACAGTTACAATTTTAGAATTTTACACTTTGTTGTTTACAATTCTGATTAATTCACGGAGTTATACAATTAAAATTTTACAATTTTTTTCTAAGTAAAATTGATCTATTAACAAAGGGATAAAGTTACATCGTGACCAGAGTCAAAAACTACTGCCTTGGAGGCAAAATTTTCAAGAAAAAATAGAGATGGAGACTGCCCATTAACAGGGAAACCAGTCTGAAAAGATTGCCATAACCCACACAGGGGAGCATGATGTGATCTTCCAGAGTTTGCTTGGAACCAAAAACATACAAAAAGAAGCCAAAAGCCCCCATAACCGATAGCACTGAAATAAACCCAATAGTTTGGGCCACAGAAAAAGAAACAAACTTTACAGAAAGCCAGCTAATCTTCTGGAGGTTCCTCAACGATCCGACACCAACCTGAGACGAGCATATCTCTGGCAAGCGCGTCTTCGGAAGCTGAGGGACCAAGATCAGCTGGAACCATAACCTCATCAGGGACACTGCTAGCATGAACCCCTAGAGTCTGCATCGACTCTCTGCCCCTTCCCATCTGGATATTCATGTTCTGCGCAATATCCGCCCCAAGACCAGTAGAATGCGAGCTTGAATCCCCTAGCTGGCTTTCGTCCAGAAAGACCACCGAAAAGATAGCAGTAATCCTAGGGCGGGTCAGGGAGTTGTTGAAAATGAAGCGCGCAGAGCCAGTAGTGGGAGCAGAGGTGGCAGGTGGACGAGGAGCAGGGGAGCTCCAACAATGGCGAATGTCAGGATGGCGCCCTCTCCCACTGCGTGTTCGTGGGTAATGGCTAGTTCCCATACCACTGGAGAGAGAAGGCGTAACCGAGGAG
The DNA here is from genome assembly GCA_034641835.2 of Pinus albicaulis. Classification (NCBI taxonomy): domain Eukaryota; kingdom Viridiplantae; phylum Streptophyta; class Pinopsida; order Pinales; family Pinaceae; genus Pinus; species Pinus albicaulis. The sequence continues at coordinate 1,123,722,626 of CM076582.1, forward strand.
GGGCTAGACTGCTCACTTGAGGGACGACCCCTGGAGCCTCCTCTGCGGCTCCGCATTCTGTGGCGTAGCCAAGGCATTGGGGGGAGAAAATGAGACCAATGAGCAATAGAAGCAGTGGAATAAAACCTCGAGTAGAGACTTGTGGCCCGATAAAATATCCAGGGGTTCTATGGAGGCTGAGCAACACTCGGACCAAAGCGTAGCTCCAACAGAAAGACCCTCTCCCAGCACTGATAAAAAAAACGACAGGTGAAACCAACGCAAAACAGAGTGAAAGAAAAGACCAGGAAACAATTAACACGGTGCAAATGAAACAAACCCACTGAGGGCTCATCGCCATCCCGCCCTTTAACCGTCCCTCTCATGCACAGAAGATCTCCCCTCATTACTGAAGCACTGATGCGGATCGAGCAGAAGCATGCGAGGGCAGGAGCTTGGGCAGTGGGCATCGAGTGAAGTCTGGAATCCTCTGAACCCATGGCTTTGGTATCTGTAGTGTTTAAATGTAGCAATCCATCACACAAAGGTCGATTAAACTCAAGAATCTTGATCGAGTGAGTGATCCAAAACCTGTGCGCCACTCCCATCGCATTAAGCCTCCACTTGTGTACACATAATAAAAGGAGAAAAAATTTACAAATATTACATAGAATTAGAATTAAAATTAAATTAAGAATTAAATTAGAATTAGAATTAGAATTAGAATTTTACAATTTCACATACAATTACAATTTTAGAATTTTACATATATACAATTACAATTTTACAAATTAAGAAATTACGATTTAAATTTACAATTTACATATATACCATTACAATTACAATTTTAAAATTTTACATACAATTAGAATTACAAATATTACAATTTTACAATATCATGATAATTAAATTAATTAATAAACATCACGATCATGATAACCATTGTACAAACATCATATTCGACTAAAAAACACATTCAAATTTGCTAACATCATCGTGATCATGATCATCTAACAAAACACAATTATCATTGTATAACATCATCACAACACAAACATCAAATATACATCTCATGTCAAATAACTCATGCTATCACATACACATCTATCTGCAAGCTGCACATTAAATGAACATATATAACATGACCTAACAATATACACATCATGATGATCACCAACATGTAAATTAAGTACAACTGCAACATGAACATAAAATACATGGACCATATATATATATATAACTAAAAAATGTAAAAAATACTCAACTGTAATATAAATGTCATGGATCAGCTGGTGGTACAACATCAATAGCGATCTTAGTCGAGGTCTTCTCGATCCAATATTAGTGCGACACAGATGATCGATGGTCCAACTTGCTCATATGATCATGAGTCTTGTTGGATGTTCGCAATTTCTTGACTAGATGTGGCCAGTGTTCCGGCAGTCTCCATGATGACTGCTGCTAGATGCTAGTGGAGGCTGCTCATCTGGCACGGCGCGAGGTGAACGATCATGAGATGATGAGTCACTGCTCGCGGACTGTCGATCACGTTCTGCATCTTGACCACACCTATAACGTGCAACGGTTATCCTCAGTCGTGTAACTAACGTCGTAGCTCCTACGACATGCCGCATCAATCTGTACATGTCACGCGGCATGCCACTCCACATTTGTAACAACCTACCATCGGCATGTATGTCTCTCATATGAGCGGGCCTGATCCCCACCTCAACAATCAATGCAGTGAGTTGGTCACCCAACTCCATCCTGTATCTGCTATCAAGCCGACCGCACCTAGCAAAAGGCGATACCGGCGCACCAACAGGAGCAGGTCTCTCTGCACCGGCCTCCTGATGATCCTCGGCATATGGCATGCCCTGATCGTTATCAAGATCCACACTTGGATCCTGTGGTGGTGTTGGCATGTCCACGCCATCAAAAGAACTAATTTCTGCAAAATATATACAAGTACGCAACAATAATTAAACAATTTCATTACACAATTTAATAAAAACAAGTTAAAGAACATGTTAGAACAAATTTGAATAAAATAGTAATATTGCCTCTATCATCTGGCGGCTCATCAGCTGTGAAGAGGATGTTGGCACACCCTCGCCAATCCAAACTCGCATAAGGACAAGGGACCATAATGAAGGGATGCTCTTCAACATTGGCTAGCAACTCCAGTGCATCATTCGATATCCTCGCTGGAAACACAGTCTCACCCCTCTTGGGCATCATCTGCCCCCACATGTGCATCCGTGCCTCGAACATCGGCCTACGAGGCTACCAAACAAAATTAGGCCTCGTCTCTGGAAACCTCTCAAAAAATAAACAAAAAAACTCTGAAGAAAAAGGGAAGTTGACCCTCCCTTGTGTATGAGCATGGAATCTATATAAGGCTGTACATAACTGCCACAAAAAAATGGTAAACCACCTGACAAGTCATGGCTCATGTATTAAAGAATCAACATAATATAGAAGCGAGCAACTAATGCGTTGCCCGTCATTGATGTTGTGTGAAATGGTCGAAATGAGAAGTGAGATGCACCTCACCTCCTCACTACCAAATGCACCAATACGTTATTGACCTCCAACGACCTGAAAATCTGAAGGAGACGGTACTGATGCTCCAATGTATCTCTAGGAGTACACTAACTAACTCCCTGTTACATAGCCAGTTGGAACCCCTGGGAACAAGGGAAAATCCACCCCTCTCCTCGATAGCCCTGTAATGAAATATATATCCTCCTCATTGGGCGTGTACCATTGGTTAAGACCAACCCAGAAAGCCTGTTGGTGGGCATTCCACCTTTGGATAAGATGTCTCAAAAACAAACCATGGCCCTTTAGGGAAGTAGCCTCCTTATAAAACTTGAGGAGGCCTACTTGCCTTAGGAGCCCCTGGATAGCTGTTGTAATAGGGCGAGGGTACGCATCTCTCTCTCTCTCTCGTGCCTCCCACAGGAGAACCATGTTATATTGGTCCGCCTGTTGTTGTTGCTGTTCCCCCTGTTCTCTCATTTCACGTCTCTAAATGATTAACATATTAAATACATTTTTTTTATTAAATGAGACATGTATTTAGAAATATACATATATAATTTTTTTGGAAAGAAAAAAAAAAACAGTCATGCACTGATCTTGGTGCATCTTTTTATGGAGCGCATCGGCGACGGTGCACTAGATAATATTCAACACACTGGCGACGGTGCTCTCGAAAAATTTTAGTGCACCGTTGACTATGTACAGTGTGAAGAGTGTGGTGCATTGACTAAACTCTACGACCTAGGGCGTATAGTTAAGTCAGCGTACTGACCTCCTGCCATCATTACATAGTCAATGGTACGGTCTTTTAGCAGGCCGCACGGTTGACCCTGTCGAACTACGGAAAGCGATGTGCTGACAAAAATACCCGTCCCAGGGCAGATATTTTAGTCAACGCACCGCATTGCCGCTATTCCACTAGGTCAACGATGCGACCGGGTAACCAACTGCACTACATTTAAAAAAAAACACACACACACACACACAATGAACCTTCGGTACTGCCCTGGAATCGGTGTGGATATCGTTAGCACTGGTTTACCAGGCCGCACCGTTGACCCTGTCGAAATGCGGAATGCGGTGCGCTGACAACATTACCTGCCCTGGGGCATATATTTTAGTCAACGCACTACATTGTCGCTATTCCACATGGCCAACGGTGCAGTTGAGTAAACGACCACACCGCACTTTTTTAAAAATGTTAAAATAACATGGTGCGCCTATCAGTACCTCCCTAGAACTGGTGCGGATACCGTTAGCATCGGTTGTGGTGCGGCCTGTAAATTTACAAGCAGCACTGCGAACCGGTGCGAGCCGAACGACTCGAGCGCACCGTGCGATAATTTTTTTTTCTTTTCTTTTAAATGGTTAATTTTAAGTTTATTTGAAATTCTAATTCGCTAAAAAGCTTAATTATGGAAAAACAAGAAAAATACCTGTACATTTGGCCATTGAGGAGGTATATTGGCTGTATAATTTGCATAAGAAAATTTTCCCACTGTTTTGCAAAATTCAAGCTGGAGATTGGTGGGCAATGCACATCAGCAATGCGTGCAATGGGTGCAATGGGAGCACCGATGTCAAGGCAGCTCAGACAAAGATAAATTGTACTGGTGCTTGAGAGCTCTTGAACATTGAGAAAAGTGAAAAATGTGGTTTTTTTGCCGTAATTTTTTTTTTTATTTAACCCTGTTTCGGTGCGCGGGGTTTTTATGGGTGCACCAGTGCAATTGCTTAATACCGCACCAGGCAGTTTCTGTTTTGGAGCACTTTTTTATAAGGCACCAGTGCAGAAGAGTTGTAAAGCACCAGTGCGCTACAGTAATATGATGCACCGGGCGGGTGTGTATGGAGCACACGGTGTCTGGTGTGCCAATGTTTTGTGCACATTGGTCCTTTCTCTTGTTGAATGGATCGGTGCTTTCTCTTGTTGAACGCACTGGTGCGGTGTACGATGATAAGTGCACCAGATGAAAATATCCGCAAAAACCTCCTTTCGCCAAACTCCTCTAGTAACCTCCACTAGAAACAGATGTCTGGGGTATTTTTATAAGGGGTTCCTCAAAAACATCCGCTAGAGGGTATTTTCCTTGTAGTGGTAAGAATGAGAATTTTTACCTTCATGTGATCTCTTAGCCCATTCAAGAGACTCAATTGATCTCTCTCTGACATCCCTTAGCGAATAGGACTCCTTGCTTTCGAAGGACCATTTCACCTTGCTAGTCGCCAGAGCGTCGACGGGTATTTCTCTACCATCAACTATGCTCTCCCTTTCTCCATCATGGGACCTCTTAACCCTATTTTCGGCCTCAACTGAATGCTCTCTGCCATGATCAAGAAAATACTTACCCTCGTCACCAAGCCTCTTAACCCTATCACTAGTCTCAATCGAGCTTTCTCGATCGCCCTTCTCAGATTTTTCATAAATATTTTCTCCTTTTGTACTATGTCGAGCTTTGTAGCTGTCTGCATCCCTGTAAGCGTCTTTGTTTGTCTTTCTATTTCAGTCACTCATTTTCTCTGCTATAAACTTCTCAGCCGAAATTCCAACTCTCGTCTTTTCAAACCCTCATCTCCTCATAAAAATTCTTGTCCGCGATTCGAACCCTCCGCTGCTCCAATACTGCACTTTACAAAATAAATTTACCTTCTTAGAAAGGATATTTCAATGACGTACATGATATTTCTAAAGTACATGAATTTATTTGCATTATTTTCTAAACTTTATTATGTTACAAAAATTCATAGTATTCTAGATTTATTACTTTACAAATTTACAAATTTAAAAATTTTAATAGAATCATTTCACATTAATACAACTAAAATTTTACAAATATTTTACATACAATTACAATTAGAATTACAATTTTACAATTTCACATACAATTACGATTAGAATTACAATTACAATTTTAGAATTTTACATACAATTACAATTACAATCATTTCACATTAATACAATTAAAATTTTACAAATATTTTACACACAATTAGAATTAGAATTAGAATTACATTTACAATTACAATTACAATTTTACAAATATTTTACATACAATGACAATTAAAATTACAATTACAATTTTAGAATTTTACATACAATTAGAATTACAATTAAAATTTTACAATTGGTCATATATACAATTACAGTCATTTCACAAATAAATTAAATATTACAATTACAATTAAAATTTTACAAATATTTTACATACAATTACACTTAAAATTACAATTACAAATACAAATACAATTTTACATTTTTACATACAATTAAAATTAAAATTTCAATTACAATCACAACATAATATTTAATAAATATCATGGTCATTTAATATTAAATTAATTAATAAACATCACGATCATGATAACCATCATACAAACATCATATTCAACTAAAAAACACATTCAAATTCGCTAACATCATCGTGATCATGATCATCTAACAAAACACAATTAGCATTGTATAACATCATCACAACACAAACATCAAATATACATCTCATGTCAAATACCTCATGCTATCACAAACAGATCTATCTGCAAGATGCACATTAAATGAACATATCTAACATGACCTAACAATATACACATCATGATGATCACCAACATGTAAATTAAGTACAACTGCAACATGAACATAAAATACATGGACCCCACACACACACACACACATATATATAATTGAATAATGTCAAAAATATACTACAGTAATATAAATTTCATGGAGAAGCTGGTGGTACAACATCAATAGTAGTACTAATCGAGGCCTACTCAGTCAATTGTGCAGCCTCGATAGTCGATGGTCCAACCTGCTCATGATCATGAGTACTGTTGGATGTTGCAGGCTGCTGACTGGACGTGGCCGATGGTCCAGCCTGATCTCCATGATGACTGCTGCTAGATGCTAGTGGAGGTTGCTCATCTGTTGCGGCGCGAGGTGAACGATCATGAGATGATGAGTCACTGCTCGTAGATTTTCGATCACGTGTTGCATCTCGACCACGCCTATAACATGCAACGGTCCTCCTCAGTCGCATTACTAAGGTCGTAGCTCCTACAACATGCCGCATCAGGATGCACATGTTACGCAACATGCCTCTCCACATATGTAACAACCTACCATCGGCTTGTATGTCTTTCATATTAGCGGGCCTGATGCCCGCCTCAACTCCATCCTATTTCTGCTATAAAGCTTACTGGGCCTAGCAAAAGACAGTACCGGCGCACTAGTAGGAGTAGGTCTCCCGGCACCGGCCTCCTGACGATCCTCGACATTTGGCATGCCCTGATTGTCATCGGGATCCACACTTGGATCATGTGGTGGTGCCGACATGTCCTCACCATCAAAAGACCCAATTTTTTCAAAATATATACAAGTACACAACAATAATTAGACAATTTCATTACACAATTTAATAAAAACAAGTTAAAGAACATGTTAGAATAAATTTAAATAAAATAGTAATATTACCTCTATCATCCGGTGTCTCATCATCTGCGAAGAGGATGTTGGCACACCCTCGCCAATCCAATCCAGCATAACGACAAGGGACCATAATAAAGGGATGCAACTCGTCAACACTGGCTAGCAACTCCAGTGCATCATGTGATATCCTCGCTGGAAACACAGTCTCACCCCTCTTGGGCATCATCTGCCCCCACATGTGCATCCGTACCTCGAACATCGGCCTACGAGGCTGCCGAACAAAAGTAGGCCTCATCTCTGGAAACCTCTAAAAAAATATACAAAAGATCTCTGAAGCAAAATGGAAGTTGACCCTCCCTTGTGCATGAGCACGACATCTATCTAAGGCTATACAGAACTACCGCAAAAAAATGGCAGACCACCTGACAAGTCGTGGCTCCTATACTAAAGAATCAACATAATATAGAAGTGAGCAACTAATGCATTGCCGGTCACTAGTGTTTGTGAAATGGTCGAAATAAAAAGTGAGAGGCACCTCACCTCCTTACTACCAAATGTGCCAATACCTAACTAACCTCCGGAGACCTCAAAATCTAAAAGAGACAGTACATCTGCTCCAATGTATCTCTGGGAGTACACTAACTGACTCCCTACTACATAGCCAGCTGGAACCTCTGGGAACGAGGGAAAATCCACCCCTCTCCTTGATAGCTCTGTAATGAAATATATGTCCTCCTCAGTGGGCATGTACCACTGGTTAGGACCAAACCGAAAAGCTTGTGGGTGGGCATTCCACCTGCGGATAAGATATCTCAAAAACACATCATGGCCCTTTAGGGAAGTAGCCTCCTCATAGAACTTGAGGAGGCCTACTTTCCTTAGGAGCCCCTGGGTAGCTGTTGTAATACGGAAAGGGTATGCATCTCTCTCCCTCTCTCGTGCCTCCCACAAAAGAACCATGTCATACTGCTCTGCCTGTTTTTGTTGTTGTTCCCCCTCTTCTCTCTAAATGATTGACATATTATTTGGTCTAAAATGTGGATGCAAATTAGAGTTTCATTTACTATCAATCTGGGTAAGTAAACTTTGAGGATCATCCAATATATATGGACTTAGAGACAAACTAAACTAAGCTAGGTGAATAAATGCCAAAGCTCCCTTACAGGAGGTTGTTCATTAGGATCTCTGACACCTATTTAGTTATTTAATCAAAATGAAATCTAAAGATATTGTGATAAGTGTAAGAAATATTAAGGCTCCCTTACAGAAGAATATTCATTAATATTTCTAATCATCTTAATCAACAAACTATTTAAACTAATGAAATTAAAGCAATTAAATCTAATTCTGATTGATTGCATGAAATGTTAAAGCTCTCTTACAAGAGACTATTCATTTATATCTCAATCATATAAATTAGAAACTTAAACTAATGAAATCAAACATTAAATAACGAATCAGATTCATTGAAGGAAACATTAATACTTTCTTACAAAAGGTCTTTCATTAATATTCCAAACATATGAACCTAATAATTTAATCTAATGAAATTCACAAACAACCTAAAATAAAATCTTACTCAAATAAAAGTGTACTTGCTAGGCAATGGGGATCCTTCCAAGGATTCACAAGCACACAAAAAGAAAAGTCAAATGTAGAGGATCAAAGAATCTCCGTCTTATTCATCATCAATTGCAAATTGAAATTATAGCCATTACAATGATTCTCCAATCTAACTTCTCATTACCAACCTATAAGATACTAAGATTACAAAAATGAAGACTACAAATGAAGATTACAAATGAAGGAGATAACACTCCTATTTATACAAAAGCTATGATAACAAACTCATAAATGTAAATCCACTATTCCCTCCTTTGACCCACATATTTCTCAACTAATGGTGACACATAACCCTATCCTCTATGATCTCCTCCATGAGGTCCATGATCTACTCAAATTCGAATTTGAACATAGAGTGCCACATAAGGGTGTCTATGAAGCTTCTTTTGTACCTACACATGTCAACAAACTCATTCTAATTGTTAGGTATAAGTATAAGCATATTATTTTCTAAAGTTTAACCACAAATCCACTTAAAAATGTTAAGAATTAATAAACTTTGGAAAAGCACAGTTATAACCCAATGATGAGGTAATGTAATGATGTGGAGGTGGAATGAAGGTGACATGAAGGTAATATAAAAGTAATGGGAAGGTATTGGTGAACAATGGAGTGAGAATATGGACTATTTTGAGACCCAACATACCCCCAAACTAAAAGTATTGCATGTCCTCATGCAATCTATTACATTACTTTTTTATACTTGAGCTTTGGCTTAAACTTTGCATGATATCATTTACTTAACTTTTGCAAAGTGTTTTTGATGAACTGCAACTTGGTTGGTTCTTGTGTTTCAACCATATTTTGTTTGTTGCATTCAATTTTAATGTATGATCTTTGCATATTGATAATGTGATTTTTATTGCAGATTATTTTTGTTGGAATGCATCATGGTTGGTTCTTGTGTGACAACCATGATTGTGTTGGCATCCAATTATCTTTTAAGTACTTTTTTGAAAAGCCATTTATATGCTCATGATGATGTAATAGTAAATATATTTTGAAAGTATGTGGGCTTTGAATGTGATATGAATGTTTTGAATGTTATATGAATGTGACAACATATGAATGTGAATGTATTTCCCCCCTTAATTAATGGTTTTGGCAATTTGACAAAATGACGAAAGGAAGTGAATTTTTTCCAAAAATTATCATTCTAACTTTTCAAGGAATTAAATGGTTAAAAGTTAGAAAATATCATACCTTAACTTACCCTTTCAAAAATGGATGAGAGTTGTGCACGTGTGGCTGCAAAATTCTATTCATAGTCTTCTTTACTTGGTTGTGAAAATGGTGTATGAAATCGAAAAAGTGAATCTTTTATTGTTGCTGCATCTGCTGCTAAATCTACTACTGGATCTTCTGCTGAATGTTCGAAATTTGTTGCTGAATGCGGCTGAAAATGTATAAGGCTTGGAAGGTATACAAAATTAAGAATTTACACTCTCCCCCCAGCCTTATTTATTGACTTGTCCTCAAGTCATTTACATCAAAAACTAAAAAATAATGAAAGTAATTATGCGTCCTCTTCTACAAATTGATTGGTCTTCAAGTCTTCAACGCTCATTGGCACAATTCTTGTCATGTGAATAAATGTTTCGGTGTCGAACATAACAAGAAATTTTTGACTTAGTGGCCATTGATGGATGCCACTAGTCAACACGAGAGCTCCCATTTTTAATGTGGATGAGAGTCAAGATGCCCCGAACACATATTTCTAAGTATGAATGATTTTGTTGTTGTCGAATACTCAAAAGATTCGATGAACAAGGGACATTGATGTATTCCCTTTGTTTATTGGCATGATAGCTTTCCCTTAAGGCATGCAAGCTTCAAGGTGTTTTAGAAAAATATTTAGACTTAAGGACTATGGACTCAATAGTGTATGGAAGCAAGGTTTTATTTGCAAGTGTAGGAAAAATGAAACTGACAATGAATATGTAAAGTGGACCAAAAAGCTTGTAGATGAGCTTTGTTGGTTTTATTGGTGGGTTAGCATTGAATAAAATGTAATGAAGTGTATGTGGTAATGGAAAATGGATAATGAATCTTGCTGGGGAAAAAAATGAATTATGGCTTGAATTTCTCAAATATAGAAAATCTACTCTTTAATTCTGCACTGCTTGCTAAAATAGCTGAGTTTGACCAGCGTTGACCAACCACTTGTAGACTTCAAATTCAACTGTGGATAGGTATTTCACCATCCTTGGACATTTAGGAACAAACCCCGGCTGTTTGAATTTTGCTAATATGTCATGCAACATGTCAAACCATTAAGCTATTACAGGAAGTTGCAAGAATTTGTAATTTTATGGAAATTTCATTTATGTTCATGGACTTTTTCTTTAGAATTTCTCATGAAATTAGTCTTTTGAAGGCCAATTGTGCACACAATTAGTTTCCTTAATGATCATTTGATCATCCGAAATCTGCAAAAAAAAAACTTGGCATAAAAAAAACATTAGTGTGGTCAACAAGGAATGGCCAATTCCTTGATGATTCTTGTGCAAAAATTAGTGCCAAATGAAACAGATTATGGATAATTAAATATATATATATATATATATATATATATATATATATATATATATTATTAATTGTTTTTTTTTAGAAGAAAAATTAATTGTTTTGATTTTATTTAGTTATTTATATTTATTTTTAATTAATCATTTATTTCTAAATTTCACTCTATCACATATAAATGAAATTTACCTACTGAAAATAAAAAGAAAAATTTAATATGTTCAACCTAAATTAAATTAATATTAACAATATACTAAAATAAAACCTTAATCTATCTTTCTCACCTAGAAAAATACTCACAACAATATATACTTCAGCTCGTTCTATTTGTGCTTGAATTTTGATCTCTCAACAAGTCAACGGCTTACTCCTCAAATCATTGGAGAGCACTCTCTCCCTTCATACTAACAGACCTACCGAGCTTTCTTTTCCTATATTTCCAAGTGGTCTGTATTCTTCTAGCTGCCCATGATCTCTAGTATAAGGATTGATATCTTATTGTTGTTTGAACTCATGGATTCCTCATACTACGATTGAAGTTATTGGTGACATATTCCAAATCTGCGGCTTCGAGAGTGAAGGCTTCAACATTAGTGGTGCATTTGATTATTTTGCTTGAAAGTGCCCTTTGACCTGTCCTTCTAACGAGATTTTTCTTCGAGTTTGATCTCATTGCAGCGTTTTCAATGCACCATGTCAACAACTCCTCTCCATAGAATTCGCCCTAATTAATTATAGCTCTAAACCCATCATCCCCAATGCTCTCTAGCTTTCCACAAAATCTCAGGACGGATATTAAGGTGGTATTCCCCACAATTCACAACCTGAAGCAAAGAATACCCTGAGTGCTTATCTTGAATGATTCCTTACAATTCATGGCCAGGACTGTTAAACTGGCTAAACATAATGGCCATATCCATGCCCTGAGTCATGGTCGGGACTACTACGTCATAGGAGCACTGCTCATAAAATCCAGGCTTTCCAGACTTCTAAACCTTTTTGATACACTTCTTGAACTTTTCATGGTATTTCACATTCATCATCTCTTTTTTTTCTCAATGCATTCGTCATGGAGTTTTCAACATGCATCAAGATCGTCGTAGGGCTCCTCGCTGGGCAGCCCATCCATCCAATGCCACAGTATTTAACATATTGAATTCCAAGAGAATTACATTCCTGTACGACGCACACCCTACTACAATTTGGCTGCGAGGTTCTGTTGGCCTTGGAAGCCCCGACAATTCCAAAGCAATGGAATACGCGAGAGGATAAAATTGTGACAATAATTATAATGAAGGTGTACGATGGTTTGGAATAACTTGTGCCATTCCTCGCACTGCGTCCCAATTCCATCCTTGGCCTTTTGCCTTGCATTGTCTACCTTTACCTTGATTGATTGAACAAGAGCCTTGTCATGGAATAGCACCAAGGCCCACCGAATTCCCCTATGAATCTATCCAAAAAGAGACTCCCAACTCCAAGGGAGGCCTAGACTTGTTTGTTGAGAAGTCTGAATACACAGCTACAGAGTTGTAAGGGACTAGATAGGTCATCGAGTGTCCCTAATATACAGAAAGAACATAAAATTTGAGAGTTATAGTATGAAGCATACAAGCAGACAGAACTCCATCAGTGAATCCCTCTAAATAGAGATTCATCCAAGGAGCTCTCCCCTGTATGCATTGAGAAATTCACACATATGCAACAAGATAGTTGTGAGGGTAGAGAAAGACCAAGTCTTTTAGAGTTCTGCTTCAGCCTTCTCCACCGACTATTGCAGAATGCATAACAACCAGCCGCTCATATTCACGTTTGAATTTCCATCATAATCATCAAATCACTCCAAATAAGGCTCAATAATTGGATCTCATAACTGTATTGCATATTTGGATAATGGTTGAATAATTAAATATATAAAATTAGCACAAAATCGAACTCATAATCTCCAAATAAATGTCATTCCGTCAATGTCTGACACAGTATTTAACAAGAATAGCATTATCCGCATCAAATGAGTGAGATCCCACATCTGTAGTGATAGCCTTTTAACCAATTTTTGTTGGGTTCATCTATCAAAATAAATTGATAATGATGGGTTCATCTCTCGTTCTTTGAACAGATGTTGGAGCAAATTGTGGTGGCTTTCTCGGTGAAACAGTTAATATTGGTTGAGACTGAACAAAGCATCACTACCAACGTACGAATTCCATATATTAAACCAAGCAGATACTCTAGCGATTCTGTCATGAGGGGATCCGAATCACATAGTACCATACTGACGTGAAAGGCCATCAGTTAAAACATCTTTTCTTCCTCCCTTGCCTAAAAATTTTCTCACAAATCCCGCTCTTTCCATATCCTCACGTTTGATTTCCGTGTTCGCCATTGTGCCCTCTGGACACACAGACTGAACAACCAACTTTGAAATATTTACGTTGCCAGTGTCAAATTTGGAATTATTCAGCGTCCATGGCTTCAGTCTCGGTGGTTTCTTCAAAGCCCGCGTGATATTATCATGTGCGTGCTTCACAGAAATTTAATCACTGAATTTTACGCAAAGTATGCTTTCTCCAAACTTATTCTTATATATGTGCACTGCTGGAGGGTTAACAAAATTGATGTATTCATCAATAGTCATTTCGCGCACATCAATATCAGACGTACAGGTAGCGACAAACAGAAACAAACCCATGAGAAGGAGAAACATATCCATCGAATGTCAACGAACGAGAATGACTTGAAAGAATTAAAAGAAAACGCAGTTGTTGCAGCAGATCAATATTGGAAGCTTGCAAATTTCTTATAATCGATAGAATGCACAGATCAATTTTCCAGCGAGAGTATTTTTATTTGAAATAAATCGATAGATTTTCTGATCTTTCTGATCGCACGAAGCGCAGGAAGAGAGAATACTAATCTCTTGATTTGTTTTTATTTATGCAGGTTAGCGTGGATGGATAATAAACACAATCAAGATTTGCGAAAAAACCTCGCATTATCTATACTCTTTCTGCAATGTCGCGGGGGCGTTTAGACTCTCAGAGGACAAAGGCTTCTGATAATCAAGCTCTTGGCTTACCCGTGATACAGAAACAAGATATAGAAATGTGATGATGAAGCAGGTCTTATTGTGCCACTGAATTTATTCATGATGATTTTTTTTAAATTTTTTTATTTAAAAAAGAAAAAAGAAAAAAGAAAAAAAGAGACTAAAATAAAATTCTACGAGATCTCGTTTTATTTATTTATTTATTATTATTATTATTTTTTAATCTATTCTACATTAACTTGAAACATTTTTTTTTATTTTCTAAGTGAAAGAATGCTTTCAGTGAAGCCATCTACAGACTAAGAATTTGAAAATGCTCACATCAAGATTTAAAATTTTTACTTTATGATTTACAAGTATGTGAGTAACCTGTCTTCTTGGCGCAAGGTTCTTTTGAAACCAGTCATCAATATTATCCTTGCTCTCCAAGAAGTACCTATTTAACATCTTCAAATTTCTCACCCGTAGATGAGTTAGTAAGAAATGGGGGGTTTAAAAAGTGAATTTAAAACTAATTAAGTATGAAAGGAAAAATCAGAAAGCTCAACTTGAACTTCTTTATGAAGATCTTACTATCCCCAGGTTTCACAAGTCAGTCCATAAAAAGAAATTGCAATAAAAATGACTTCCTAAGTCTATCTCTAAATCATCCTCCCCGGTAATGACGCCAAAATGTTTAGTCTAAAATGCGGATGAAAATTAGAGTTTCATTTACTATCAATCCGGGTAAGTAAACTTCGAGGATAATCCAATATATATGGACTTAGAGACAAACTAAACTAAGCTAGGTGAAGAAATGCCAAAGCTCCCTTACAGGAGGTTGTTCATTAGGATCTCCAACACCTATTTATTCATTTAACAAAATGAAATCTAAAGACATTGTGATAAGTGTAAGAAATATTAAGGTTCCCTTACATGAGACTGTTCATTAATATTTCTAATCATCTTAATCAACAAACTATTTAAACTAATGAAATTAAAGCACTTGAACCTAATTCTGATTGATTGCATGAAATGTTAAAGCTCTCTTACAAGAGACTATTCATTTATATCTCAAGCATATAAATCGAAACTTAAACTAATGAAATCAGACATTAAATAACAAATCAGATTCATTGAAGGAAACATTATTACTTTCTTACGAAAGGTCATTCGTTAATATTACAAACATATGAACCTAATAATTTAATCTAATGAAATTCACAAACAAACATAAATTAAAATAAAAGCCTACTAAAATAAAAGTGTACTTGCTGAAGTGGGGATCCTTCAAGGATTCACAAGCACACCAAAAGAAAATTCAAATGTAGAGGATCAAAGAAGCTCCATCTTATTTATCATCAATTGCAAATTGCAATTGCAACCATGCATTGAATTCTCAAAATCTAACTTCTCACTACCAACCTATGAGATACTAAGATTACAAATCAAGATTAAGACCACTAATGAAGGAGATAACACTCTATTTATACAAAAGCTATGATAACAAACTCATAAATGTAAATCCACTATTCTCTCCTTTGACCCACATATTTCTCAACCAATGGTGACACATAACCCTATCCTCCATGATCTCCTCCATGAGGTCCATGATCTCCTCAATTTCGAATTTGAACATAAAGTGCCACATAAGGGTGCCTAGGAAGCTTCTTTTGTACAGGCTTCTTTTGTACGCAGATGACCTTATATTGATTGCTAAATCGGCTCTTGGTTTGCAAGAGCATTTACGTTCCCTTGAGCATTTTTGTAGAAGGGTTGGGATGCAAGTCAATATTAGCAAAACGAAAGTAGTGGTTTTCTCTAACAAAAGAAAGCATAACCAACATAAGTTCTATTTTGAAGGCAACATTCTGGAAGAAGTTGCGGACTACAAATACCTCGGAATTGACTTCAACAGAAATTTAAGTTGGGATGGTTGTAGAAAGAAAAGAACTTTAGGGGGTTGGAAAGCATTTTATGCTCTTCAAAACAGGTGTAGATAGGCAGAGCTGTGGGACTGGAAAACCACTCTAACTCTTTTTGGGCTTCTAGTGATTCCGGTGATTCTCTACGGTTGTGAGCTGTGGGCCAGCGGCACAACCAAGATGTAGTGGAAACAAATTGAGAAAATTCAGAAACGTTTGATTACAAACAGATTCAAAATTAAAAGTGCAGTTCCTTATGCTATCCTGTTAAGTGAAACAGGGGCTGCTCCTATTGAAGCAATTGCTATGGTGCGAGTCATAAGGTATCTGAAAAAATTGAGCAAATGGAAGAGGATAGATGGCCTAAGGTTGTGTTTAGTGACAGATTGTGTAAAAGACAGAAGACTTGGATGCGGCAAAATAACAAATGGTTTAGTAAATGGGGGATTTGCTTGTGTAGAAATTTGAATAATAGCTGAATTATTCAGAGAGATTCACGGTACACACTATTTAAGCTTCGGGCATAATACATAACCTCTTCTACAATTGATCATCAATTTGTGGAAATAGAAGCAGTCGCATGCGCACATTAAAACACAATCAAGCACACATATAACACGGTATGTAATGGGGAAAGCATACAGCTGAAAACCCCCAACTATCTGTATATTATAATGATAGAGAACATGTAACAATACATAGCACAAAGCTCTCACAGCTCTCAGCACTATCTCACATGCTACACACAAACTAGCACGGAAGATGAACAAGTCACAGGTTCAAATCTCCTCCACAAATCTGCCTGCCTCTACTGCGCAATCCAAGATGAGAATGAATGAGATCCAAGTTCGAATCCACCTGGCTTGTACTGCGCAATCCTCATTGGCAATCTCAATCCATGTGTGTGCAAATCTCATGCACAGTTATGGTCACACTGATAGTCACACTCACCCTTTCACCCACCTCTAACACTGGTCTCCATTGAACTGTCCATGCATTGCAGTTAACTGATGTGTTCTTTAGTTGAATTATGAGTTAATAGTTAGTGAATTAATTAATAATTAATTCACACCACTCATCACTAGTGTATTTTTCAGTTAGACTAAATACAACTAGTTCAACTACGTTAAACAGAACACAACTCCACCAACTGTCTCATCAACTCCACCAAACTCTGCCACATGAGTTCTAACTGAAGTCAACCATGCAATAGCTCAACTAACCCTTAGGAAAAGTGTATTTCCTTAAATAAATTTGCCTGTGACCATCGAACGTAAAGGCGAAGTGCTCGAAGGATAAGATAATGTTTATAGTCTAAATATTGTTAAGGGTTAATAATATTCGAGCGTGTTCTATTTTTAACTGTGATCTAAAAATAGATTCATGTCTAAAAATAGAGGTCCATCTATTTTTACCAACATAGGCTCAATCATCCATAAATAGCATCCTGCAACTCATAGACCATGATCCATATGTCTAAAAATAGACATAATTAAAAATAGACTTTGCGACAAAATCACACTGTGTGGCCCCCACCTAGTTTTGGTGATCACTTTCCAATACAGGATCGGGAAAGATGTTTTTTAGGATGCCTCCTTCTTGTTTCTTGTTGCAAGTCTTCAACGACTTGAACATGTGTCCTACAAACAGTAAAGAGATAAAAACTTTTGTTGTGGATAAATTCCACAAACATACTTGGAAGAAAGAGCTAGAGAGAAAGAAGAAGTACTACATGGAAGAGTTTAACCCCACGCATAACCATCAACAAAAGGCGTACATAGGGGCTAATATTTATTGGAGATCTAAAATTCTTATTGCTCAATTAAGGACTAATTCTCATCAACTCCGTTGTGAAACAGGGCGTTGGAAAAGGCCAAAAGAAATGTGGGAAGAAAGAGTATGTATTTTTTGCTCCTCCGGAAAAGTGGAAACAGAAAAACATTTCATTCTAGAATGTGAGGCCTTCAAAGACACCGGGGAAAACTATGCAGGTATTCTGGCAGCTAATTCTTGGGATAAGCTATTCAGCGAATAGTTTGTCGATAAGTTGGGAGTGGTCATTGTAAAACTTCACAGGAAAAGGGCCGAATACAAGAGTCAGATAGAGAAGCAATCTGTCCCATAGGCTATTTTTAGCCTCGTGGACATTAAAAATTCTTTCTTTCTTTATTTCTTTCATCCATGTCAAACCATGTCCACGAAATAAGTCAAGTAGGGTACTAAGGCGGGAAATCAAGCTAATTTGGACAGGTGGATTGCAACTAGATGTTAGAGTTCGATTGCGGACCCCTTTCCGTCTGATAATTAACGAGAGGGGGGAGATTATGCGATTGGTTTTTTTATGGAAACCATCTTTTCATACATGGCGGCAGGAGGTCAAGTGCGGACCCCTCATCAAAACCAACACTTCCCAAGATCCCTCACGCATTCCACTTTGAAAACCGTTTGAGTCGAAAATTATTTGGGTTTCCGAACAACTAACTTCTAGTGCGATTCCGGGCAACTAAAAGGCGAAATTGAAAAATTGGAAATGGGTCTTTTGTAGAACAACATCAAATTGAACCTTTGATGTGATTTTTCACCAAAATTGTGAATTGAGTTGTCTTTAGTGTGACTTTTTAAAGGTTTTTCTGGTGGATTTTTCTGGTCTAATTTCTTTAAAATCCGGCAAGAATTTATTGAAAATAGAAATTTGATGGGTAACTTGCGCAATCAAAGTGTCCTATGAGTTTTTTAGGGTGCTGAATCTATATTTACAGTAAAAAAACTAGTTTAAATAATAGAAATCAAGATTTTACCTCACTTTGTTTTCTGAATTAGGCATCGAAAACTCTAAAAAATGGCACAAAAACTACTCCATTGTGAATTGTTTGAATGGCTACCTTTGAATATTTTCTAAATGTTTGACATGGCCCATTTTTCAAAGACATCTTAGATTGGCACATTTATTTGATAGCCTTGATGTTTGGGTCATTTAGTTGTCAGGCAGACATTCTCTCTGATTTTCATGCTCATACTCATCCCTGTAGCTATTGGATCACAAATGAGATATGAAATAACTTGTGACTCTTTATATAAGGAAATCGACACAAACTACATGGATATTGTTAATTCTTCCCCAAACATAATGATGCTATTGGTGGGACATACGTGGGTGAATTTTGGTCATATCCAAAGCATCTTGCAAGCGCACTTGGGACTAAAAATCAGTGTTGTACCACTTGCAACATGCTTAAGGTTTCCTATCATCTATTTCGCTTGACCAAAGAAATGGCATATGTATTGACCAATGAAGTTCTCACTATTTAGCACTAAAAATCTAGAGTCTTGTACCACATACAACCACCATACAACATGCTTAAGGTTTCCTCTCATCTGCTTAAGGTTTCCTATCATCTATTTCACTTGACCGAAGAAATGGCATATGTATTGACCAATGAAGTTCTCACTATTTAAAGAGGAAGTGATCCTAGGGTTTTATATGCTTCCCTTAGGTCCGGGAAATTGAAGGCTATTAGTTACCATGGCTCGAGAACCCCCATTCAATTTATTTTGGTTGCCATTATTATGGGACATGCAGTGTCATTTTCAAAACTAGGTATCAATTGAAGAATAGATTTTCAAAATTCTAGTAAATAAATCGAAGTGCAAAATATTGGAGAATCATTTAAATGTAAATAATTTTAATTATTTTTTAAACTTTGGTATTTGAAAACCACTAGAAAAACAATATTTGATATTTTGGTATGGATTATATTTATGAATTTTATTATTTATAAATATATACAAGTGGCATTATTATGGGACATGCATAGTGTCATTTTCAAAACTAAGTATCAATTGAAGAATAGATTCTCAAAATTCCGGTAAATAAATCCAAAGTGCAAAATATTGGAGAATCATTTAAATGTAAATAATTTTAATTATTTTTAAACTTTGGTATTTGAAAACCACTAGAAAAACAATATTTGATATTTTGGTATGGATTATATTTATGAATTTTATTATTTATAAATATATACAAGTGGCATTATTATAGGACATGCATAGTGTCATTTTCAAAACTAAGTATCAATTGAAGAATAGATTCTCAAAATTCCAATAAATAAATCAAAGTGCAAAATATTGGAGAATCACTTAAATGTAAATAATTTTAATTATTTTTTAAACTTTGGTATTTGAAAACCATTGGAAAAACAATATTTAAAATTTTGGTATGGATTATATTTATGAATTTTATTATTTATAAATATATATAAGTGGCATTATTATGGGACATGCATAGTGTCATTTTCAAAACTAGGTATCAATTGAAGAATAGATTCTCAAAATTCCAATAAATAAATCAAAGTGCAAAATATTGGAGAATCATTTAAATGTAAATAATTTTAATTATTGTTTAAACTTTGGTATTTGAAAACCATTGGAAAAACAATATTTGAAACTTTGTTATGGATTAAATTTATGAATTTTATTATTTATAAATATATATAAGTGGGTAAAACAAGACATTGATTTCAAACCAATGGATGGTTTCAAAGGGTAAACATTAATTGACGAAATATTTTGAAATTCCATTTATGAAATTCATGAATAAATAAATGATTTTATAGGTTTCTAAGATATGGTTTTATATGGAAAGTATGGCTTTTGAGATCACTTTTTTCATTTCCAGATTCTTAGGCATTGAAGTCATCAAACTCAACATTTGAAGGAGGAAAATCAATGATCAAAAGATGAGGTAGCAATCGAAGATAACATTTCTATTTCTCAAGGAATTGGATGGAAATTGTATTTAGCATTGTGTGGTAGAATATCATAAGCAAAAATTGAGATTATAATTGTGAAGCTCAATCAAAATCATCACTGGTGAATTTTGGGAACTTGTCAAATCCAATTAACTTTACTTTTTTCAATAGTTTACCTTAATATGGTTATATTAATCCATTTTCTTTCTTAAAGGTTTAAATGAAAGATGTATGTCTAAAAAACAGAATGAAAGAAACAACTATTGAAATTAGTGGTAGGGTTGGTCATATTTTAAGGCAATCTACAGTTTTTCAAGGATCAAAATCCACATATAGTTTTAATTTTAAATGACACAGGATTAAAATCAGTGGTCACAGGCTCATTTCTAGATCTGGAGGCAAAAGACTTTCTATCAGTTTCTAATTCTTGCAAACAAATCAGATTTTCTTTTTATTTTTGGTATATTGTTAGATTTTTATTGCTGAAGATTGTAAAGTTAGATGACTGTAGTTTTTCTATATATTGGTTCATTTGTAATGAGAAAGGGTTGGATTTTGGGCCAAAACCTTGATATTTTTGTAAAACTTGATATTACAGAGCTTTAAATCAAGGGCTTCTGACTTTAACCTTTGATAGATTTTGTTGCTGTGTGAGTGCTTTCTAGTGATTACATAATCCTTTCTGCATACGTCTGTGGTTGTATAGAAATTTGGGAAGGGCTAGGTTGAGTGTCAACCTCCCTGGCATCCCACTGCAAAGTTATGTTCAATTACATATTTAATTAATTGAACAAGTTGTTCGATCTAGTTATTTTGCATCACTAGATTGTTGATTTTTATTCGATTCTCATATTTATTGATGTTTTTCTATAGAGATACTTTTATGCACTTATGTTCTTATTAGGTATTATAAATATTTAGAATAGATGTTTATGCTGTCTAGTATCTCTTTATGTCTTCCATCCTCACCTTTCAAGCTATGTTAGCTTGTCATAGTTAGATGATGGCACTTTGATTAGTCTCTAAAAAAGAGGGCCTTATTTGTTAACTAGGGATTTGTGAGTCATTAGTAGCCACCCATCCCAAAACCCCTAGATATGGCCATTGTTCTTCATAGGTTGTTGTTTAATGATAATGAATAGAAAAAAGCCTTGTAACACTTGAGGGAGAGCACTCTGGTGCAAGGGCTAGTGTGGACCTAAAGTGTTTGAGTTGGTTCCTTGGAGCAATTTCCAACTAATACACTACCTTCAAGAAATAGATACAACAACACAAATATATATATATTTTTTAATATAAACCATAAAATAAATTACTAATGATTTTTTTCATAAAAATAACACTGTTAACATGAAAAAATAAATTCAATAAAATTAGGGTTTTTTTTTGGGATGGGACCACTATACCACGAGAAACTTGTTTAAGCACTAAGCTAGTAAAAAAAAATGTATTTATATTGATAAGCAAAACTATTTTGAAAAAAAAAACTTCAAAATTTTAATTTAATTATAACGTTGAGCTATATTATATATATATATATATATATATATAACATTTTTAATGATAATATATTTAATTTTTTTTTATACTATTATACATATTTTCATAGTGGGAAAACCTATCATAATTTAGTTGTAAAACCAGTAGTGAGGACAATCATCTCTGGCTACTAACCATGAATTGACATTGACCCATCACCATTATTCAAGGAAAACCATGCCACCTAGAATAACCCAATGGCAGTGCGTAAGGGGGTAGTTTTTCACTCTCGCCAATTGCGTCTCGGTCTTAGGCCGTTAACCTGTTTCCTTACATTTGAACTCTTAGCCAAACATAAACAATTTTAGGGCATACTCCACGCCCAAATTTTTTATCATACATTAATACATTAATGTGATTTAATTTGTATAAATATACTCATATAAATATAAATAATGAATAAAGCCAGTAAATTGTAATTATAATGATGAACTATATAGATTTTATATATTTATATGTTATAATTAAATTTAATATTATATTTATATGCTATAATTTAATTAAATTTTATAATAAGATTAGATATCATCTTTTTGGGATTCAAGTGCATTAAGTAACTCATTTAACTATGACCATTTCCATGAGAGGTGGTCGTAATTGACTAATTTCTCAGGATTTTTGAATAGTCCACTTAACACTCATTGCATCGAGTGATGCTCACAGGGGTGAAAAAGTAGGTTTGAAACTAGTGAAATGAATCACATAACATCAATCATCACTTCCGGGGCTTGCACTCGGTAACTAGGACTTCCCGAGGGGTCACCCATCCCAGATCGCCTCTGGCTCAAGCCCGCTTAACTGTGGAGTTTTCCCCACAATCAAGCCCACTTAAATGGAGTAGCAAATTAAGTGGGCTTGATTGTGGGGAAAACTCCATAGTTAAGCGCGCTTGAGCCAAATGTGATCTGAGATGGGTGACCTCCCGAGAAGTCTTGTCCCATAAGTGATGATTTATGCTATGTGATTCATTTCACTAGTTTCAATCCCACTTCTTCACCCCTATGAACATCACCTGATGCAATGAGTGCTAAGTGGATTATACAAAAATAATGAGAAATTAGTCAATTACAACTACCTCTCATAGAAATGGTCATAGTTGAATGAATTACTTAACGTAGTTGAATCCCAAAAAAATAATATCTAATTGCACTAAAAAATCTCTCAATATTTATAATAAAATATTTAATTCATTAGATACTTTCATACATTAATGTGATTTAATTTATAGAATAAATAAAAAACGTGATTTAATTTATAAAATAGATAAAACAAAAGCGAGGGAATTGTAATACTTCCATGGAATTCCATATACGAATGCACCTCAGCAGTGAAACCTTGTACCTTTAACCCCCTTCGGACCATACTTTAAAAGATAGCGGCAAACTTCGAATGGCATATATCAATTCACCTTCACCCTTCCGATCCATTCGAATATTTGAATTTGCAACGATCTGGTTACTCCGCGCCCCGCCTCCTCTGTTACCGAAAAGTCCCTGGTCCGGCAGGCTACTTTCCTCCCCACTTCTACACAAACTCTATGTCTGTAACAAAAATTCAATACTCAAATAAGATTGTTAGAAAGTTCAGTACTCAAAACAATATTGTCATATCTACATACTGCTTATTATTGAACCATATTTGACCCCTTCATCAAAATGGCGGTCCAAATGCAGCCTCAGCCTGTTTTGCTGTTCTCCACGACAAAAACACCCAAATCACCAGAGGTAAGCAAAGGAGAAGTATGCATTTTTCTTTTTCATTGTCTTCCATGCACGATAATACAGCAAATACTAAGGGTTTGTTGCTTGCAGGCAACATTGCTAATGCTATTGCAGCCAAATCTGGCAGCCTTGAGAAGGCGCACCATCATGAGGTCAATGCCTGGGCTGATTATGAAGGAGGAATTGAGAGGGTTAAGTTTTGCGGTGAAGACATGGAGGCGATGAAGGAACATATTGCACAAGAAGGTAAGTTAAGGTATGCGGGTTTGCAGGGCAAGTTTTGGTTTGTTCTTTGGCGAGTCTGTATTTTGGAGATTTATGTTATGCCGGCATTGGATTTTGATATTGGGCTGATGAAGATAAGGGGGTTTGTAGTGGTAGAAATATTGCCAAGATGTCATTCAAATTTGTTTGATGTATCCCACCCTTTTTATTTAGCATTGGACAGGGATATTTTAAAGTATTGCCAAACGTGATATTTTTTTAATATCTTCTGGGCACAAGTTGGGAAAGGGGAAGGTTGATTAAGCAAGCATATCCAGCTTGCAGCTAATGAACTATTAGGTCAAGAAGACTCAACCAATCAACCAAGATGATATAGGGCTCAAATGCAACTATGTGTTTAGAATGCATCTATGTTCTCGTCTAGGTTTAGGAGGCCCACACCAGGGATTTTGCTTGTAGCAGCCCTGGTGATTGGGTGCCCTCTTTAAATTACCTCCCTACTGAAAAGGGTAAAATGACCTATTATTTCACTTCTATTCTGTTGAAAATAGTACAGCTGGACATCCAAACTGCTGGCATTTTGGTTTTATTTTGTTTGTAAACAATATGCTTTTGATATTCCATCAGCTATCCATAGTTGTATATAAATATGCTTATGGTGCATAATAAAAGCAAAACTGAAACTTTACTGTGTACGTTTTATGTCTTTCTCTCTCTGTGTGTTTGTTGTAACTGCTATTTTTGACATTCTTTGACATGGCGTCAGAGCTGACTTGCCGTAAAGAGGCTGAGATCACCGGCATGGCTGATAGTGTTGAAATTTCATGGAGAAAAAAGAGTCAGTGATCGAGAAAACGTTGTTGTGCTATTAAATCAGTAGCTGTGATGAGTAGTTTGCAGCTGAATGTGTTTCCAGAGAAAGAGTTTGCTATGAAATGTTTGTCGACAATAATTTAAGTGAAATGATTTATTGTTTGGCCCACAGTGCTGTTGTTTGACGTTGGTTGGATAAGAGTGGTTGATGAAGATGTGAAATGAATGGGCAATGCACATTTGGAAAGATGATTGAAGTCCACCTCCAGGTATTGACAATCATTTTTTTTTGGCTTTTAAAGGTTTTTCTTAGGAGACATTAGCAATTGTGGCCAAACTGTAAATCTTTGTTTCCACCACTAGAAGAGATGGCAAGCCTGTTGTGGGTACATGTGGAGGTTATTGCTAGACGAGGAGGTGCATGCAATGTTGGAGATGTGGATAGTGTTGGAGACTCCATCAGTGGTTAGATGTATCAATGACTAGATGCATTAGGAGTTTCCTATAGTTATGAGGAAAATTTGTTGCTAGGGACCTCTCGCTAGTTGGATGATTAGCTATAGAGGAAGTGTTGATAATAGTACAACTGGACATCCTATTGATTTTTGTAGCATTGGAAAGTGTTCCAAGTCTCATATTTTGTGAGAGACTTGGACATCAATATTCCAAAGAGCGCATAAACCGTTTGTGGAAATTCCACTCGGTTCATGTTTTATCAAAATAATTAATTATTTTAATGTGGTTCCTAAGTATGAACTTAGGGAAATTAAATAATTAAAGGGTACTAATAAAACAAAGTGAGAATCTTCCAAAGAATGAAGATCAAGTCATATTTTAATCTTAGCCATTGATTAGAGATCTAATTTGTGCTGTTGATTCATCAACAAGAAGATTATAAGAGAAGGCTTGAGAGTCATTTAGAAAGTAAGTTGGGCACACACTCAGTACTCGAAGGAAATCGATTATGAAGGAATAGAATTCGATTTCAGAGGGAGGGTTACAGAGGTAGAAGAAGGAAGGAAAAGTCAGCAGAGGCAGAGAAAGGCAAGAGGAGGACGCAGAGGGCCACAAAGAACAATGCTGAGCAGCAACACTGAGTCCCCACGCAGAGTGACACAGTGCAGCACGGGGACTACACAGAAGATCACGCAGAGTGATGCAGAGGGAGCTAGGGTGTCTTCCGGGTGTCAGATATCCTCCCAGAAGATTCGAGGAATTTATCTCAGATGTATTCTAGAAGTCTTCTCGTCTAATTCTTGTAAAATATTATCCTTGCAGAAGAATAATACAAATCCTCAGCATTGGGTTTTTACAAGGACAATTGTCCAAATATAACTTTGTGCATGCAATTGTTTCTATTGCGTTATATGTATTCTATTCTGTTTTCTGCTTATGGTTAAGTGAATACTCCAGTTGTGTTTATTTCAGAGTTTACTAGAAGAAAATCTGTAAATAACTTATGATAAATAAGCAGACGAAATAAATCTGTCACTGCAGTAGTGTTTTAGTTTGAAAAAATTCACATTTTATCAGAGCAAAAGAAGAGTAACAGAAGAGGAGGTTTTGCAATGGAACGGAGGTCCGACAGTGATGCAACATCAGCTCGGAAGGGTTCACGCAGTTCTCTAGAACACATGGAGGAACAGAGGGATCATGACGTTTCAGTTATGGCATCCAGACTAGAAGATGAATTTTCTTGTGTGTCAAGCATGGCCTCTCTAAACATTTGGTATATTGACAGTGGAGCATCTGTTCACATGACGGGAGTTAGATAATGCTTCTCAAGCTACCAAGAGGAGCAGATGAATTTTCAAATCACTATGGGAAACAAGGCAAAATGTACCCTTGTTGGAAGAGGCACCATAATATTTCAAACAAAAGTTGGCAACAAGCTTCGGGCCACCAACGTACTGCATGTGCTAGGATTGGGGATGAATTTTCTCTCAGTGTCTCAGCTTTAGAACAAGGGTTACGATGTATACTTTTTTGACAACAAAGTTTATGTCAAACACCCAAGTTGGAAAAAGAAGGTACAAATTGGATTCAGGAGCCATAAACTGTACAAGTTACAACTCGAATCTCCAATGGCACTGATAGGCAGTATTGATGAAAGAGATTTGAATGAATTATGGCATAAAATAATGGGGCATCTACATCACGGAGCCTTGAGAATTCTCAAGAAGACTGTCACGGGAGCTCCAGAACTTAGCACCAAGCGCGACGATGTCTACAGAGGGTGTGTATTAGGGAAGTATGCCAAGGCAACATATCTGAGAAGTAGCAATAGGGCCAAGAGTGTGTTGGGATTGATACACTCAGACATCTACGGACCAATGTCCACGAATGCTCTCAGTGGTGCAAAGTATTTTCTCACCTTCATCGATGACCATTCCAGAAAGACATGGATCTACTTTCTTAAGACCAAAGACAAGGTCTTTGAGTGATTCAAAGAGTTTAAGGCTCTGGTGGAGAATCTAATAGGAAAATGGATCAAGACATTGCGATCAGACAATGGTGGAGAGTACATTGACAAGGACTTCACGAGGTTCTGCACAAGGGAAGGCATCAAGAGAGAATGGACTGCTCCATATAATCTGGAGCAGAATGGAGTCGCAGAGAGGAAGAATATGACTATTGTCGAAGCTGCGAGGGAAATGTTGTATGACCAAGACATGCCCAATTTTTTGTGGGCTGAAGCTTGTAATACAACCGTGTATGTGCAGAACAAGGTTCCTCATAACGCATTGGGTAAGGTTACTCTTGAGAGTGTGTTCACTAGCAACAAGCCTGAAGTGAGCCACCTTAGGATATTTGGCAGTATAGCATACTGCCATGTGCCTGATGAGAAGAGGAAGAAGTTGGATCAGACTGCAGAAAAATGGTACCTCGTGGGATATAGCAAGAATGCGAAGGCTTACCACATCTATATTCTTGAGAGTAGAAAGATAGTAGTAAGACGGGACGTGAAGTTCATGGAGGAGAGAGCCTTCAAGAAGTCCCGAGAAATGGCTTTAGCTACGTAGTTTGAGGAGGATCCATTGGTCCAGCCACAACGACCTATGGATGATGGCTCTAGTGCCTCTCCAAGGCACAAGGATCCTAAGGATAGCTTTTTCGAGAAAGTACAAGAAGAAGAGCAGGTGAATCCACCCACCATGAGTGGACGGATGAGCAGAGAACTATAATAGACTTTGATGGTTGCATAGGAGTTTTTTGGAGCTCCTAGAAATGAGAAGAGGGAATGCAGGTAGCTAGACAGGTACCAGGCATTGGTAGCACAAGTTGGAGAACCCTCTATTTTTCAGGAGGCAGCTCAGCATCAGGTGTGGGTAGATGCTATGGTGGAGGAGTACAGCTCCATCATGAAAAATGATGTCTGGGAAGTAGTTCCTAGACCTCTGAATAGGTCGGTTGTAAGTTCGAGATGTATCTACAAGATTAAATATGTTGCAGATGGCAGCATAGAGAAATTCAAAGCCATGTTTGTTGCTAGGGGTTACGCACAGAAGGAAGGGACTGAATATGAAGAAACCTTCGCCCCTGTAGCTCGGTATACTTCAATCAAATCCGTCATATCCCTTGCAGCGCAGATGAGATGAGACATTCACCAGATGGATGTGAAGACTGCGTTCTTGAATGGGGTGATAGAAGAGGAAGTGTACATAGAACAACCAGAGCGCTTTGAGACGCATGAGCAAAAAACTCATGTGTGCAGGCTTAAGAAAGCCTTGTATGGACTGAAGCAAGGTATGGGTGAATTTAAAACTACCTACAGAAGATGGGATTTGTCAAGAGTGATGCAAATCCCAACCTCTACTATCTGAGAGTAGGGGATGAGTCTCTAATGTTGGTGTTATATATAGATGATCTGTTTCTGATTGGACCATCTAGGCTCATCAAACACTGCAAGGAAAATTTGGCTACAGAATTTGACATGAAGGATCTAGGGTGGATGCAGTATTTTCTGGGTGTGGAAGTTTTGCTGTAGAAGGGAGAAATCTTCCGTGGACAAGGAAGATATACTACAGAGATTCTGAAGAGATTTCAGATGGAGGACTGTAGACCCATGGCTACACCAATGATCATAAACTGGAAGAAAATCGACACATCCAAGGATGATGAGTTTAATCCTACCTTGTATAGATAGCTCATAGGATCATTGATGTACCTGGTCAACACTAGACCAGACATCGGTTATGCTGTGAATACCCTTAGTTAGTTCATGGTAGAACCAAGGAGGGCTCACTGGGCAACAACCAAACATGTTCTCAGATACTTGAAGGGGACAATCGAGTTTGGATTGAGGTACACCAAGGGCAATGAAATCCAGTTGAGTGGGTTCACTGACGTAGACTGGGCTGGAAGTTCAGTAGATCGGAAGAGTACTAGTAGGTACTGTTTCAGTATCGGATAAGGAATGACTTCCTGGTGTAGTAGGAAACAAAAATCTGTGGCACTGAGCTCAGCCGAGGTCGAATATATGGCAGCTAGCACAGCTTCGTGTGAGGCCATATGGCTTTGTAAGTTGCTCATGAACTTACTCAAGAAGAGGGTGGAACCGACTAGAATTTTGTGTGATAATCAGAGTTGCATCAAGCTCTATGAAAATCCTATGTTTCACAATCGGTTGAAGCACATTAACATCAGGTGCCACGTCATCAGAGACTATGTCCAACGGGGAGTTGTACAATTAAAGTACATTCCTACAGGGGAACATGTGACAGATATCCTCACAAAAGCTCTGGGTAAGATTAAGTTTGCTTACTTCAGAGAAAAGATGGGGATGGTCAAGAATCCATTCCAGTAGAGGAATGGATAGAATTCAGAAGGAGATGCAGTGCGGATGAGGCAGTGACAAAGATGGTGTCATGGGCAGTAGTATAGAGGGAATTAATGCAACAGATGAGGGGCAAAAGCCAAGACATCAACAACGCAATTGATGCTTCAGGTCAGAGCAGATGCAGTTGGTATTTTGCTTAAACACTTTCCTCGCTAAGAGAGTGTTGATTTTTGTAGCATTGGAAAGTGTTCCAAGTCTCATATATTGTGAGGAGGCTTGGACATTAGTATTCCAAAGAACCCATAAACAGTTTGTGGAAATTCCACTTGGTTCATGTTTTATTAAAATAATTAATTATTTTAATGTGGTCCCTAAGTCTAAACTTAGGGAAATTAAATAATTAAAGGGTTTTAATAAAGCAGAGTGAGAATATTCTAGAGAATGAAGTTCAAGTCATGTTTTAATCTTAGCCATTGATTAGAGATATAATCTGGGCCGTTGACTGATCAACAAGCCGGGCACACACTCAATACCAGAAGGAAATCGATTTTGAAGGAATAGAATTCGATTTCAGAGGGAGAGTTGCAGAGGCAGAAGAAGGAAGGGGAAGTCAATAGAGGCAGAGAAAGGCAAGAGGAGGACATAGAGGGCCACAAAGGACAACGTTGAGCAACAGCTTTGAGTCCCCACACAGAGTGACGCAGTCCAGCGCAGGGAGTACGCAGAAGATAACACAAAGTGACACAAAGGGAGCTAGGGTGTCTTTTGGGTGTCAGAATTTCTCCCAGAGGATTCGGGGAATTTATCTCAGGTGTATTCTAGAAGTATGCTCGTTTAATTCTTGTAATATATTTTCTTTGCTGAAGAATAATACAAACCCTTTTCTGCTACACTGGTTTTTCCACATTGGTTTTTTCCCGGGACAATTGTCCAACAACAACTGTGTTCATGTGATTGTTTCTATTGCGTTATATGTGTTTTGTTCTATTTTCTGCTTATGGTTAAGTGAATACTGCAGTTGTGTTTATTTCAGAATTTACTGGAGGAAAATCTGTAAATAACTTATCATAAATAAATAGGTGAAATAAATCTATCACTGTAGTAGTGTTTCAGTTTGAAAAATTTCACACATCCAACCAGCTAGCGATTTAATTTTATTATGGTTGTAAATAAGGTGGCTTTTGATATTTTATGGTAAGTTGAACATTTCAGTGATCCTACAGTTCCACATAAATTTTTTCATGGTGCATAACTGTTCGGGTTCAACCTTAACCTCCTTACTTTAGGCTATTTAGGAGTTAGTTAATTAATGTATGTGACCATTTTCCTTGAAGAAGTCTTATTAGAAAATAGTGGATAGTTATCTAATGTTAACGAGTCCTATTTATTAAATGAGACCCACTAGGTAATTGGTACTTGTTAATGGTGGGACCACAAGTAGTTCAGGTTTCGGTATTGAGAATATATTTAAAGAGCTAGGAGGATAATGAATGCTTTGTCGAGTGTTGTTGTCTTTGGAGCTTTGCTTCTTTCTTTTGATAAATCATTAACATAAGGGTATATTTTGTGAAAATTCCACTACTCGGAATCCTACTGCAACAACTGATTAGATTTCTTCTATTTGTTATTTAACTGAACAAATTATTTATCGTGTACTATGGTAAATATCAAAATAAAATACACTGCAGCCTTCACAATTAAAATTTTTGCAGAAAGTAAATGCAAGGAAAAAATGCTAGCACAAGTACAATCATAGTGATAGTTATTTTTGGATAATTGTCCACGGGAAAACCCTATGTTGGAAAAATGATGCAGCAAATGAGGGTTTCCTTATTATTCTTTAGCAAAATATCTTGTACAAAATACAAATAGCATAATAGAAGAGGAATTTCTATTAGAAATTTTACAAACAAATTTTCTCACGCTCCACAGTGAAATTCTAACCCTAGAGAGGCCCTATAGCCTCACTGTGTCAGCCTTTGCGTAGTCCCAATGTCACAGCCTCTGTGTTGGCGTCACAGCCTCTGCACTGCTTCCTCCAGTCTAATCTTGCACTCTCGACTCTTGCTGATGCCCTCTCTCTCCAACCTGCAACTCTCTCTATGATTCAATTTTCTCTTGTCAAGCTTCAACTAGTGAGAAAATTGATCTTCTTGGGTAACTGAGTATCTACCTGGTATCTTTCCAAATGCCCATCGAAGTCCTTCTTATAATCTTCTTGTTGAGAAATCAACAGTGCAAATTAAAACATAATCAAAGGTTAAAATTAACTTGTCTTGATCTTCGTCTTTTTCTAGAAGATTCACATCCTGTTCTATTAATACACTTTAATTATTTTAATTCCCTAAGTTTAGACGTAGGTTACCAATAAAAATAATTAATTATTTTAATAAAACCTCATCTAGGTGGAATTTCCCAAAACGCTTTCTCTATATTTTGGAATACATGTGTCTAAGCCTCCTTGCAAAATTTGAGACTTGGAGCACATTCGATGCTACCAAAAATCAACACTCCCTCTTAGCGAGAAATGTGCTCTAGTAATGCAACGTGTTGAAGCATCACCCTGACTCTGTAACATCTCCTTCTGCATTGTTGATGTCTGACATTGTTGTCCAACAACTACCACGCTGCTGCATCTATGCTGCTACTGACTCTGCATACTGCTGCCAACTACTGCATTTGCACTGCAACTCCCTCTCATCTACTGCTGCTACAACTAAGGACTCATCTGTTTTTGCTACTGAAACAGGTTATCTACCATACGCTTCTGCTCCCTGAAATAAATGAACTTAGCTCTTCCT
Organism: Pinus albicaulis; assembly: GCA_034641835.2. Lineage (NCBI taxonomy): Eukaryota > Viridiplantae > Streptophyta > Pinopsida > Pinales > Pinaceae > Pinus > Pinus albicaulis. The sequence goes on from CM076582.1 coordinate 1,123,755,301, forward strand.
AGAGCCTTTGTGAGTACGTCTGCTACCTGATCTCCTGTGGGGACATACTGCAGTTGTACTACCCCATGCTGAACACAGTCTCCGATAAAGTGACATTTGATATCTATGTGTTTCAACTGATCATGAAATACTGCATTCTTAGAGAGCTTGATACAACTTTGATTATCATGGTAAACACTGGTCGCTTCCATCCTCTTCTTGAACACGCTCACAAGCAGCTTCCTAAGCCATATAGCTTCGCACGTTGCTGTGCTGGTTGCCATATATTCTACTTCTGTTGAGCTCAGAGTTACCGACTTCTGCTTCCTGCTGCACCAAGAGATCATTCTTGATCCAATGTTGAAGCAGTACCCAGAGGTACTTTTTCGGTTTACTGAACTCCCTGCCCAATCTGCATTTGTGAATTCGCTCAATCTGACATCATCTCTTTGGGTGTATTTCAACCCATATCAATTGTTCCACGCACATATCTGAGAATGTGCGTAGCTGCTACCTAATTTACCCTTTTTGGTTCCACCATGAACTGAATAAGGGTGTTGATAGCAGTGTTTTAAAACTCAGACTTGGGTTCCGATTCGGCAAAGGATCGGCTTCGACTCGGTATCAATTCGGCCGGTTCAGTTTCAATGACTCGGTTTTTGTAAAAAATACATTAAATATTTTTTTTTTTGTAAAAAAACATAATTTTAAAGATTTTTATTCATGTTTCCAAACACAAAGCATTAAAATATAGACAAAAGACAACATATGATCAAAGTAGGCTCATGAATATATCCATTATATCAAAATTGCACCCAGTGCATTGTACAATACATGATGATGAGATAGAGATCAAAACAAAAAACATAAACAAGGAGGTTCTAAATGGCCTCCACAACAAAACATGAATAATCACTACTGCTAGACATCTGACAAGCTAATGTCCTCTTCCTCAAACTTTGAACCAGAGGGGGAAACCGCTCGCTCCTCCTCTGAATCAACATCCTCAATTGGAACTATAACCTTGCCCTTACGGCCCTGAGATAGAAGAGTTATGTGCCTCCATCGTGGCTGACTAGAGGAAGTGCCTGCGCTTGCAACTGGAGGGCTTGAGACTGGGTCTGCTACTAGTGGATTTGCAATGAGCATAGCCTCTACCTGTGTATCGAAGTCAATCCCCACACCAATATCCTCATTAGAGTCAAACTCCGGTGGACAAGTCTCCACTACCCAATCTGATGTTGGATCAATATCCTCCAACACAATGGATCTAAATCAGGTCTTTTGTTCAGCAATTGGTTGCGTCATAGTCAGAGGTTGTACTGGACATACATTATATTATTTAACCGTTTTTGCTCCAAACGATTTCTCTTCTTTGTGTGAATCCTCTCAAAGACAGATCAATTGCGCTCACACCCAGAAGCACTGCAAGTTTGACTCAAAATGTGGATTGCAAACCTCTGCAATTCAGGACAATGGCTACCTAATGCCTCCCACCATTGTGCTACAAAAAATGAGTTTCAGTTAGCTCAACAATTTATATCCAACTTTAAAATTGAAATTATAAACAATTATACAAAATAATAAAATTAAAATATGAATTTGAAAATTGAAATTCTTTGTTTACCTGACTCATCTAATTCCCTTACAATCCTTGCAAGGTTCTTGCTAATGGTACTTGTGGCTTGGCTGAACACAGTGATCTGATTGTGTATCTTCAACTGCTCACTCTCTGTGGGGATCATGAGGTCAATGCAGTCAATCAATCCATCTCTAACCTCCCCATTCAAAGCTCTTGCTTCCTGAGCTTTATAATGATACCTTGGGTTCAGAAAATACCCAGCTGCATGTATAGGGCGATGGAGTTGATTGTTCCATCTCTGATTAATGATTTCCCAAATGGGCCCTGTTGACCACACCTTGTCAACGATCCCATAGCAGTACACCCCCATTTTTTAAAATGGGATTCATCATGTTTGACGTGTTCGCGCCATTCAGAGTCCATCATTAATCAGCAATGTTATAAACAATGTAAACCCATTCTGCATGTTTATGATGTAAATGATCTAAGTAAGACCATCATGTATGTAACAACTTAGGTAAGCCTAGTATGTTGGTGACGATTTCTACCCTAGGAGGTTTTTTGTCTCACTAATTTGCTTGTGTTTTTCGACACAAGTGATCGGCAGAGTTTTCCCCTCCAGCCTTACCCCAAAGCTAGGGTGGATTTTGTCATCAAGATGCTAAGTGAGTCCTAGTGTTTTCTATCGAGTCTGTAAAAGTAGTTTGGGAATAATCCTAGCTAGTTGGCTAGATTATTTTATTACAAGCTACTTGGTCTACTAGATCATGTTTTGAGTCGCAGAATTGAGTATCTTTTTTAGGGTCTATATGAATGGGTATTCCCCCTTTATGTGTTTAAATGTATTTATCTTATGTAAAGAGGGTTGGAAAAATAATTAAATCCCCACTTAGTCAATTAATTAAATTTTCTGGCCAAATTAATTAAAAAATCCTAAGCCAGAAATTTAATTAATTTTCGGTCTTAGGTGAGTTAAAATTATTCAAAGGCAAAATTCATGGATCCTTAAAAAATAAATTTTAAAGGTCCCAAGCCAAGGGAATATTGAGAATTTCAAGAAATTTTGGACCCTTGGGCTTTGGTGGTTGAGTCAAAGTCAAAATTTTGTGGTAATTAACTCAAAAATATTATTTTTGAGTTAATTAAAATGGAATTAAATCACAAATTCGTTTTTCCTCAAATTTATAATTTCGAGGTCCAGATTAAAAGATGATTAAATATTTTTGACGGTTGAGATTATTTTGACAAAGATCAACCAAACTAGCTATTGGAGTTTTTAGCTTATAAATTAGAGGTCTTGGTATGACATTTGCATCTGATCTTTGAATCGTGCACTTGTTCTTGGAAGCTCTTGTGGTTTTTTGATGAATAAAGCATAAAGGCTTTGGGGTTACAAACTTTGGTGTTCCTTTTCCAGATCTATGTGGTGATGTTGTCTCTAAAGTCTGCTACTTCTATTGGATTTTGATGGTTGATGGCCTTTACGGATTAATATGCATACAGGTATCTTGTGCAGTTTTTTGGGTTACTAAAATTGCATTTTGATTTAACGAAAAGATTAGTTATCTATTTTTCTGAAAGGTCTTATGTTTATTTTTTATTATCTATCAATCTTAAATTCAGATCTAAGTGTGCAGAGATCATTTTTTAAAGGTTTGAGCGTTTGGGGAAGGATTGGAGAGCTTTGTTATCACTCAGGTTTTCCTTGAAGTTGTGGAAAAGGAAAGTATACACGAGGTAACCACAAACCAACCTTCAGATGCAGAATCTAGCCAATCTGCATCCAGAGAGGGCTCTCTCTTTATGATTTATCTTTGTTCTTAGAAGGTTTTAGGCTAGTTATAGATCCAAGAGTTTGTTTGAAAATGGTGGAATTCGCCAACTAAGGGCAAGGTTGAATATTTTCAGGCCATTGGGCTATGGAGTCAATGGATGGCTTTACTGGATTAATCTTCTACACACAAGATGGCTTTGCAGGGCAAGATAGCCAAACATAGAACAATTTTAAGGAATTCAAGTGGATGGAATGGGTTTGAAGGGATGAAAGGCACTCAAGAATCTTTCAACATGTTCAAAAGAAAGAAATGGAATGATTACAAATAAAGAGCAGTGAAGAATTCTTTACTATAGTAATCAAAATGTTTAGATTAGCGAAGCAAGAGCATTTAAGAATTCATTGCTTATAACCAATCTAGAAGAAAACATTTTAGAATAATCACAACTGAACTCAGAGTACAATTAAGTAAATTTTGAGCTATTCTTTTATGTCAATTATTCAGAAATGGACACAATGATATTATAAACATATATAAAACTTAAGACATAGGATAGAAAGACTTATTGAACTGCAATTCGACGCATGAATCCTGCAAAAAGTCCTGAGCTTCAAATAGTCATCCAGCAAGCCACAAAGAAGTTTCTCCAATGCACTTTTATTCCAAAAACATCAATGTCACAGCAAAGTAGTAGAATCCACCCAAAATACTTCCAAGAGTGAAGTATTTATACAAATTCTAAACTAAAATATCTTGAAAAAATATCAAGATTAGTTCACAAATCTCTCCAACTATCTTACATAAATAGAACTTAAGTAAATGACACTCAAACTAATTCATCTATTTGGCACTATTTTGTATGGATAGGTGATGACAAAGAGGAGAATTCGAATTTGATCCAAATCTTAGCTGATGATGAGGCATCCAAGTCACTAACTGCTTCCTTTTTTTGTGAATTCTGCTCCAACAATTCTGCAAACTTGGGGTCCAATGATATCTTTTTATTTCTCAATCCGTAATAGATATGTAAAAAGTGAAAGAGGTTATTGTAGATACATATGTTGGTGAGATAAACCTCTTTCACTTTCCTAAAATTCCTCTCCAAATGTGCACAATAGGCTCTGCAAAAATATGTGTAAAACAGAGTTTTACAGAGTCTGAAAAATAGCCTCTAAAGATGTGCATGTATCTCTCAGTATGAAATCAATGTCCAAAAAATGAGATAGGTTTTTGTAGATGGGTCTCTTAGGAACAAAAACCTCCTTCAGTTTTGTAAGATGTATTTCTGATTGGCCACCATATTCTCTGCAAAAGGATGACTTAACAGGAATTTTCTGCAAAACGTGCTTTCCAACATTGTTTAATATTTCCAAAACCATAATGGCTGTTAGAAAAGTGAGAGAGGTTTTTGTAGATGGCCCTCTTAAGAACATAAACCTCCTTCCGTTTTGTAAAATTCATCTTGGATTGATCACAATAGTTTCTGCAAAACTATGACTAAAATATGCAATTTCTGCAAAAATGTTCCTTCTTGTTATGTTTTTTCATCTTTTTACTTTCTTACTCTTTTGACTGTTTTAATTTCACTTTAGACAAACCTCAATATTGGTGAAAGTATTCTCATCTCTTTTTACCATTTTACTGCCTTCTGTATTTACTTTTACTGTTTACCTTTGACTGCTCTGTAACTTCATGTTAACTTTCACTGACTTTTACCTGATACACTTTAACCACTGATACTCTTTAGCTGTTATGCTTTCTAACCTCTGTTTGAATAGATTTGATAACAATCTTGGAGTAAACAAATCTTATGACTAGTATTAAGAATGTTTATCCAAGGATGTGATCTTCTGATTACCTCTTCAGGGGACAACCGAGTAGATTTTTCAAGCAATTCTTCCATAGACAAAGGAGTTAGCTCTTGATCAGGTTCAAAATGTAGCATTGTATTGATGGCTTGAGGAGTAATGGGGAAAAGAACACTCTGGTCAGGGGACATTACTGCTCTTTGAGTTGGATCATAGTTAGAATGGCAGTAGTGGATAATTTCTGGGAAAGTAATGACTGAGGGGATGAGATATCTCGGGAAATTGGATTCCCACAACCCAATGACATCCAATCCCTTCGAATAATCGTCTCTGTAGTGACAATAACTCAGAAGGGGGCTTTCATCAAACACTAAGTCTTTAATCTGAAAATATTTATCCACCAAGGGCAAATATTCTAACTCTTTGTGGGGGGCATTCAATGGAGTTACATTCAAAGCTGTCGGGGCTTCCATTTTGGTTCTTGTGGATTCAAAACGGAGGTTTCTGATTTTTCTTCACAGGCCGGGTGCAATTTCAATTTTAAATTAAGGAAATTAACACAATTGCAGTTTCAGGGGAACAATTCACAGTTTTAAAACCTCAGGGAATGATCTCAGTGATAAGATTTAATCACTAATCCAGTGGAAAACAAGGAAAACAGACTTTCTTTTGAAGTTCGAAGCGCTAAAGGATAAATACCTGTTCTTGGAGGAAAGCTGGCTTTTAACAGGTATCAGGCGGTAGCAGGAGGATGCTTGAACACAGGTCTGGCGGAATTCTGGAGCGAAATCGAATGGAACAGTGGATTTTAGTGAAAATTCAAATTTCTTAGCGGAAAGCACAATCGCGTTCAAATGATAAAAATGACATAAAAACGCGAAAATTTGTTTTATTTCCAAAGTCAAAAGAGGGGTTTTAGTTTTTCGAGGAGTGACGTCACTTTAGTACGGGCTGACGTGTGGTGGGGGGTCGGGTGGTAAGCGGTAATTCCCGCACCGCTTGTGGACAAGAGTGGTATTAATCGAGAGGGCAGCGATTCCATCGGATCATTGACACGTGGACGGAGGACTAGTCAAATACCACCAATCCCCCGCACGTTAAAGCTCTGACATTGGATGGCTAGCGGAATGAGTATTAGCCTTAGATTTGTGGAGGGGCGATCCAACGGTTGAAAGGACGGAGAGATAGTGGGGTGGTTATCACGCGGGCCCGGCATAATTAGTGTTTAATTAATCATCCCGGGTGGCACACGATTGGTGGAGGAAAGGTTATTAATTAGTCCTGATAACTAATTAATCCCATAATTATGATGGAAATAAGGGTCGCGGCGGGGTTTCGTTGGGTGGGATGGCAGGTGGATGGGCCACGGTGGCATAGGATTAAAACTTTGTTTTTATTTATATTTTTGTGTTAAACATACATATCATATGTTTAAAGTTTTTCTTATATACGTTTTTTATTATATGATAAATTAACCGATATAATTAATTTACCATAGGGGCGGGACTATTGTATAACGATATATTTAACCAAAGGGCTTGTATAGTGGGTTTTTATTTGAATGCACGGGGAAATAAATACTTTGGCTAAACTTTATAATAGAGGGGTTTTTTTGGATATTTTTATAAAAGGAATTATATACTTAGGATAGGGCATTTCACTAGGGATTTAGTAAATAGAGTTAAATGTTAATATGACAAAGGGACAATGGAACTCAAAATACTTTGCACATCTAAGAAAGTGACAATTTCTGAAGTAAATTGCAATATCTCATCTTCAACACTTAAACTTAGAATAGTAAGTTATTTTGAGGGATTTCTATGGAAGTTTGTATGATTTTCCTAAGCAAAATGGGATTTTACTTAGGAAAATGTTAAAGATGAATGATTATAATGATGAATTATCTCAAGTACTTAGGTCTTTTTGATCATTAGGCCGAGGGTCCGGTCCCTCCAAAAGTCAAGGAAATGCCTTGAGCCCCTTTGATCTCCAAATACCTTAGCACTTTGGGGGAAATTAGTAAAACTTAAGGGGAAAGTGATGTGGGAAGTTAATGATTTTGACTTTGCTTTCTGTGAATTCTTCAGTGTATTTTATGCTTCAGTACTTGTGATGAAAGTTAAAGATCAAACACATTTAACACCATCATTCATCATATGAAACTTTGCAACACCATCTACCTACCCTATCTACTTTACACTACCATTTTCTCTTCTTTATTAGGGTGCACTTAGACTGGCAAACCCTTATCAATCTTCTTTTCTTTTACAAGACAAATCTATCTAATTCTACCCTTATTACATCCAAGGGCTCAGATTAAACTGTTGAGCACCTTTTATTAACTCTACCTATCTACTTATCTGCCAAGATTAAACTGTTTGGTCAGATATTTATTCTCTATTCTACAACATGAAATTGAAACATGAATGAGTCAAGTTTAAACAGTTTGATTCTTCATAAATTGTGGCAAAAGTTTGACAAGCTGCACACAATTGCTTTATTACAAAAATGAAATAGTAGTGGCATTTGGATTTGCACACTTTCCTTGGTCTATTTTTGCTTGGGGTTCATTTCTTTCATTTTCTTGACCAATTTATTTTTCTTACCCTTTGATTTTCTTTTAGGGTATACCCTCTTTACATTTTTTAAATTTTTTGATTTTTTGGTTTTTCAAGAATATGGAACACCTTTGCTCAAGAAAAAGGTTTGAACATATTCCATAGTTCAATCAAGACAATCTTGAAAAATGACACCTATTGGTATAGGAGTCTAACATAGTCGACTCTCGGTTGTAAATGCGAAAAAGCTCATTGTTTCTAATTCCCGGGTTTGTCTTACGGAAATTTTTTTTTTTCTGGGGTCTTCTTGGCTTGTGC